>JALPQI010007579.1:0-56050 GCA_025490895.1 Thaumatotibia leucotreta | reverse complement strand
TTTTCTCTTGGCAAGCCTAAGTATTTATTAATATGCATGCCATTATAATATCTCATTTCACTGATTTCCTATCTATCCTAATCCCAAATTCCCAACTATCGGGTGACTTGAGGTTTTCTACTATTTTATGTATATCGTTAAATCTGTGTACAAAGTCAAAATAAGATATATACAAAAATGTTCAAAAATATGTCCCAGTGCACTCTAATTCTGTGTGATAAGAACGTCGTAACATATTGATGAACGGATTATTTCGATACTTATTTTTGCATTTGACTGTACTAAAATGACGTATTACAACTGAAAAATTAAAAACCATAAAACCGGACCTCTTAAGTATATAAATGTGCCACAAAGATGAAGCTTGTAATGATCTTAACTTTGTCTACATAGTGCATCGTGACGCCATCTATGAATGTAAACTAGAACCTTACAATCATCGGGTAGGTTGTCTTAGATGAATTTTAATATAACAAATTTGAGGGTGGCCGTGATAAACGGGTACACCGCGGAAAAAGAGATCGGGCAGACCGTTGGTTGCTGCAATGGCAGGCAGACGACGTTACTGAAATTTTATAGGCATGGTGCGCACTAAGTTTGAAATTGTCGCAATATTGTGAGTGAAGTGTGTTGGTGAAAGAAAGTCACGGGGTAAGTGTTACTTTAAGCGCGTTAATCTGGACTATGACCTTCCTCCCCAATACGTATGCTTGTCTTTACCATATAACGTTCTGTCGGGATATAGCTTGGAATCTTTGTTCGCAGCATTCGGAAACGCCCTTTTTATGGACTGGTTGTCAGACAAGGGAAAAGGGCCATTTTAAGTTTGAACGTTCGTAGAACACGAAGGCTTAATTCGCCGGCACTGTTAACTTCAGTGTAGCCTAGCGGTAGAGAGCCTTGACTTCAGTGCGAGAGGTTCCCAGTTCGAGTCCCAGCATATCGAAACTTTTTTGTATTTTTTTATTGTACATTTTAATTTTAATTTGTTTTACCTTTTATTGTTTTTACTTTTTTACTCTTTTTTTACTTAGTTTTATTTTAGTGCCTAGGTATTTAATTTATGTTTTATTTTATTTTTTACCCTTTTGGGATTTTGTTTACCTGTTTATGTTATAGTGATATATTACTGGATTTTACTGCTTAACTAATGGTTTATGCTTATATTGATTAAATTTATATTATTGCCAAATTTGTCAATAGTTTCCTTTAAGTATTTTTGCGTACGAACCCAGATCATGACATTGGCGCCCAGAGGGTAATACTAATTTGGATTAACTATTGGCAACAGTGGTGAGACTGGTGAGATAATTGTAGTTAAGTTATCGTCATTTAAATATTTAATTGTTAGTTTTTTTGGAACGATGGATGTCAATCACTTGCATAAGGATGAGCTGGAATTCGAATTGGCTTGCCGAGGCGTTACGGACTGTCAAACTGTGGCAACTATGCGGAAGTTTTTGCGGGCAATGTTAAAGCGTGAAGCGTCTAGGGAATCTTCTATTTCCTTAAAAGTTCCTGTTGCGTGCATTCAGAATCCAAGCAATGAGATCCTGTCTTGCAAAGATAAGTTGTCTATTCTGGTCACGCTAATTGGGGAGGCGTCTCTTAGTCCCGACAGTTCCTTGATCAGGCGCATACACACTCGATTAACACACCTTGCGAATCGTGCTAAGCTTATTATACCCATGGAGCAGGAAGACACTGAGAGACACCTGACCCTACTCAAGGATATCGGGGAGGCACGGTTATCGTTGGAAATGTTGGATCAGGAGGCCAGTGATGGAGAGGAAAGTGTTTCGGAGCAGGACAAACTAGCATTACAGAAGTCGTTAGGAGATGAAGCAATGATGATATTGGGAAATTTAGATAAAGATGAAGAATCTAGGGAGCGTGCTACAGGTCGGCATGAGGCACACCTAGTCAAGAAGAAAAGTACCTCCATGCCATCAGGTCAGGGATCAGGGTCACAGGATAGCGCTCCCTTCGGTCGTTTAGAGGAGCCCGGGACAAATAGCAACAGCAAGGAAGGGCGAGAAGACAAACGGGAGTCATTCCTGAGACCTTGCTTACAGGACGGTTTACAGAGATCCTCGACAATAGATCCGGATCTCCATAGACGGAAACTAGTTCCTATCAAGGATTGGGGGATTAAATTCAATGGTAGGGGGTCTGTGAGTATTAATGCATTCCTCGAGAGAGTCGATGAACTGAGAGAAGCAAGAAACGCTAACCACGACGACTTATTCCGTTATGCCATTGACTTCTTCGAAGAAGAAGCTCTTATATGGTTTAGAGCAAACAAAAACACTGTCACAAATTGGTCTGAGTTAGTGAAGCTGCTTTTGGACACATTTCAGAAACCTAATTATCAAGATGAGCTTTTGGACGAAATCAGACGGAGAACTCAAAGTAGACAGGAAAGTATTGTCATATATTTGTCTATCATGCAGAACATGTTTAACCGTCTCCCTGAACCGCTATCGGAGTTCCAGAAGTTGGTCCTATTGAGGAAGAACATTCAACCTTATTATCAGAAGGAAATATGCCGGGATGCTTTCAACACTGTCGCTGAGCTAACAGCTGTTTTGAAAATTATCGAACGGACTAAATTGAGTTGCGAAAAATTCAAGGAACCGTCTCAGGACAACTATTCCTTAGAGCGAGACCTCGCATATCAGGGTGTGGGAGATAGCGTGCAGGAGGGTCACAAAGATGTTGCAGCTATTGGTGACAGGATGAGTACACAGTCCAAATGCTGGAACTGCAGAGTGCCCGGGCATCGTTTCAGAGAGTGCAATCTACCTAGACAAAGACTCTTTTGTTATAAGTGTGGACGTTTTGGGAGCACCGCTCAGAAATGTGCGTGTACAAAGGAGGGAAACGAACAGTCGGAGTCGATGTCTGCCGATCGCACCCCGAAAAATTAGACAAGCAGGCGTCTGATGACTGGCAGCAATGGTTAGAGGTTATCTCAAATTTTTTCTCTACTGGTGAAATTTGCAACATACAGCGGAGTAAGTCAGATAAGCGGTTTTATGCGGATTTAAGGATATTGAATCAGCCTTTCTTAGGGTTATTGGATTCAGGTGCTACAACGTCGGTGATTTCCCCGAAATTTTGTGAACGGATGGTAGGTTTAGGGTTGACAGCACGATCAAGTAATGAGAACCTTTCAACTGCGGACGGTACTTCTCACTCCATAGACACGGTGGTGGACATACCAATACAATTTAATAATATGTATAAGATAGTTCCCTTTTTCGTTATGATGCGTTCGAAGCATGAAATGTTATTAGGGATGAATTTCTTTGAGTCATTTAATCTGGCGGTCAAAGAGGAGAAAATATCAACCAACAATGTCTCGGAAATAAGTGTCACACATCCCATAATTCCGCACTGTGAGTTGACTAACGATCAAAAAGAAAGTTTGAACAAACTATTAAAGGTCATGGGCGAGGAAGTTGGAAAAGGGTTGGGTAGAACTTCCTTGATCGAGCATAGAATCGACACTGGGGACAGTTTGCCATCTAGCCAGAGACAATATCCTCTTGCACCTCCGTTAATGCGAGAACTGGAACGGGAAATTGAAAATATGCTTAAGGATGACGTGATAGAGCCGTCGTGCAGCTCGTGGCGCTCCCCAGTGTTATTAGTAAAAAAGGCTTCCGGTAAGAACCGACTATGTTTGGACAGTCGGCAATTAAACAAGCTAACGGCAAAGGATTCTTATCCACTTCCAAGGGTGACCACCATTTTAGACAGCCTTAGGAATGCTCGATATCTTTCAACCATTGATCTACGTTCCGCATTTTGGCAAATACCTCTAGAGGAGGGGAGCAAAGAGAAAACAGCATTCGGGCTTGCAGGAAAAGGCCTTTACCAGTTTAAGGTCATGCCATTCGGTTTAATTAATGCTTCGCAAACGCAACAACGTCTAATGGACCGCTTGTTTCCGCCTGAGTATGAGGGAAAAGTTTTTTCGTATTTAGACGACATAGTTATTTGCAATGACAATTTTGAAGATCACTTATCGTCATTAACATTTGTCAAAGATCAGTTGAAATCTGCGGGCTTAACTGTAAATCTAGAAAAATGCGTCTTTGCAAGGGAATCTTTGAAATACTTGGGATACATAGTGGACAAAGAGGGACTCCGCACAGACCCAGAGAAAGTAAGAGCGATCTTAGACTATCCTAGGCCTTCAACATATTCAGAGCTGAAACGCTTTATTGGATTGGCAAGCTGGTACCGGCGATTTGTCAAAAATTTTGCTATCGTGGCATCCCCTTTACATGATTTGACTAAAGGTGGTAAAAAAGGGACGAAGATATTGTGGAATGAAGAGGCACAGCAAGCTTTCGTCAGCCTCAAAACGGCTCTTACTTCCACACCGGTTCTGAGAGTTCCCGACTTTGCCAAACCGTTTTCTGTACAGTGCGATGCGTCGAACAAAGGTACAGGTGGAGTTCTGATTCAGGAAATTGATGGTTTGGAGGCGCCCATTGCCTACACCAGCAGAAAGCTTACGGAAAGAGAGTGTAGATACTCTGCCTCAGAACGAGAATTACTCAGCGTACTACATGCTGTGGAACAATTTCGGCCATACATTGAAGGTAGTCAGTTTAAGGTGATCACAGACCACAGTGCTCTTCAGTGGTTGCACCGCAACAAGGATCCACACGGTCGTCTAGCTAGGTGGGCGATGCGCCTCCAGCAATTCGATTATGAAATAGTACACCGTAAAGGGAAGTACAACACAGTGCCAGATGCCTTGTCACGAGCTGTTTGTGAGGATATTGATTTGCTTGAAGTAAAAGCAGAGGACAAAGATGACTGGTACAAGGCGGAGGAAAAAAAAGTAATCTCGGGTGTAAATGGCCCGGATTGGGACATAAGTCAGGGACAACTGTGGAAGCATCTTCGGCTGAAACAATTCCCAGGCGAAAACGATAGCTGGAAACTAGTGGTTCCAGAAAAACTTCGTGACCGAGTACTAAAGGAATGTCATGACCACCCAGCTTCAGGACATTTGGGAGTCAAGAAGTCAGTTAATCGCACGAGACAGCATTATTTCTGGCCTACCTTAATTCAAGACGTGAAAAGTTATGTACGGAAGTGTGAGATATGTGCTAAACACAAACACTCTCAAATGAGACCCACCGGTTTGATGGGAAAGCAACGAGAAGTCTCAGAGCCCTTTCAGATAATTTCAATGGACTTAATGGGACCATTCCCAAAGTCCAAACAAGGCAATACAATGCTGCTTGTGGTCTCATGTTGGTTTAGCAAATGTAGCTTTTTATTTCCTCTTAGAAACGGGAAGGCATCAGCTATAACACGTATAATAGAAGAGCAAATATTTCTAATGTATGGCACGCCTGGAGTCATAGTTTGCGATAATGGCAAACAGTTCGTATCAGGGCAGTTTAAAGACCTAGCATCCAGGTACGGAGTCAAACTGTGGTATACCCCTTATTATCACCCACAGGCCAACCCCACAGAGCGCATAAATAAAGTGGTTGGATCTGCGATTGCCTCATATGTGGAAAACGACCACAGGGAATGGGACAAGTATATTCCATTCATAGGACATGCAATCAGGACGTGTGTTCATGATGTAACGGGAAAAACGCCAGCATACTTATTCTTTGGGCGAGAGACTTCTGTTCAGGGTGTGAAGGCATATTCTTTTGAACCGGGCGAACAACTTGGGCTCAACACAGAACGGTTAAAGGAAAAAGATAGCCTTCGTCAAGACATATACGATGATGTGAGTGAAAGAATGAGAATAGCTCATGAAACAAATAGTAAACGGTACAACCTCCGTCACCGTATTTGTGAATACAAGGAGGGTGATTTGGTATGGCGACGCACAAAATTGTTGTCTAACTCCAACCAGAAATTCATGGCTAAATTAGCCCCAAAGTTTGAGAAGGCCATAGTTTCTCAGAAGATTTCGGAGAATGTGTATAAGTTGAGAAGCATTAAAGGAAAAGATTTGGGCACGTGGCATTCCAATGACTTGAAGCGCATGGTTTGAATCCGGGTGGATTCTCTGGAGGAGAGGGGATGTGTAATGATCTTAACTTTGTCTACATAGTGCATCGTGACGCCATCTATGAATGTAAACTAGAACCTTACAATCATCGGGTAGGTTGTCTTAGATGAATTTTAATATAACAAATTTGAGGGTGGCCGTGATAAACGGGTACACCGCGGAAAAAGAGATCGGGCAGACCGTTGGTTGCTGCAATGGCAGGCAGACGACGTTATTGAAATTTTATAGGCATGGTGCGCACTAAGTTTGAAATTGTCGCAATATTGTGAGTGAAGTGTGTTGGTGAAAGAAAGTCACGGGGTAAGTGTTACTTTAAGCGCGTTAATCTGGACTATGACCTTCCTCCCCAATACGTATGCTTGTCTTTACCATATAACGTTCTGTCGGGATATAGCTTGGAATCTTTGTTCGCAGCATTCGGAAACGCCCTTTTTATGGACTGGTTGTCAGACAAGGGAAAAGGGCCATTTTAAGTTTGAACGTTCGTAGAACACGAAGGCTTAATTCGCCGGCACTGTTAACTTCAGTGTAGCCTAGCGGTAGAGAGCATTGACTTCAGTGCGAGAGGTTCCCAGTTCGAGTCCCAGCATATCGAAACTTTTTTGTATTTTTTTATTGTACATTTTAATTTTAATTTGTTTTACCTTTTATTGTTTTTACTTTTTTACTCTTTTTTTACTTAGTTTTATTTTAGTGCCTAGGTATTTAATTTATGTTTTATTTTATTTTTTACCCTTTTGGGATTTTGTTTACCTGTTTATGTTATAGTGATATATTACTGGATTTTACTGCTTAACTAATGGTTTATGCTTATATTGATTAAATTTATATTATTGCCAAATTTGTCAATAGTTTCCTTTAAGTATTTTTGCGTACGAACCCAGATCATGACAAGCTTTGTTGATGTATAAATTACAATTTGTACCTATTAATAAATTTCATATTTTAAATATTCGTTCTGACTCGCCCCATTTTACGATACCCGAAGGTAAAGAAGTGCATTTCCTTGAGAACTTTTGCATTTATATATTCCACAGATATCATAATATCACAGTTATTCAACGTTTCACATTGCAAACTCATATACCTATTTTAAATATTTATCAAACGGGTTACTCACGTTATTTAAGTCGATAATTGCTCGACATGTTTCGATCCATTTAGAGGATCCTCATCATGGAGCACCCGCGACCAAAGCCCGGCGTGTACGTGACATATATTTTTATTGTTTACTTCATCATCATCATCATCATCAGCCACTTGACGTCCACTGCTGGACATAGGCCTCCCCCAGAGAGTTCCACAAAGATCGGTCGTGAGCTGTCCGCATCCATTGGACACTCGCAACCTTTACCAGGTCGTCGCTCCATCTTGTGGGGGGCCTTCTCCGTCCAGTGCGTGGTCGCCACTCGAGAACACGCCGACCCCACCGGTCATCGGTCCTCCGGGCAATATGGCCAGCCCACTGCCACTTCAACCTGGCGATTCTTCGGGCTATGTCAGTCACTTTCGTTCTTCTGCGGATCTCGTCATTCCTGATGCGATCTCGCAGAGAAACCCCGAGCATTGCCCTCTCCATCGCTCGTTGAGTGACTCTGAGCCTCCTAATGAGTCCCATAGTGAACGACCACGTTTCAGATCCGTAAGTAATCACTGGCAACACACACTGGTCGAAGACTTTCGACTTGAGACACTGCGGTATATTGGACGAGAAGATATTGCGTAGTCTCCCGAACGCCGCCCAACCCAGTCTGATAATCTGATAGTCTAATCTCAGTCTGATAGTCTGCAAGGGCCCCACCAATAAGATAAAATAAGATACTTACCCCCAAACTCGCACGAAAACGAAAATTTAAACCGAATGGTCTACTTCAACAGACGCTCGTTAAAAAAACGAATGTATACTCGTAGTTTCCCACCATTTTTTCGCTATCAACATTCGAGGCGGGAACTCAAATTGTCTTACACTTTGTTACTTTATTTATACTTTTTATTTGTGATTTGAAGTGTCACTGACCATTATTTGATAGAAGATTTATAATGCTACTGCCCAGCAGCGTCATCATAGTGGACACATTTCTGCAATCTCCAATCCGCTTACCCAGCGTGGCGATTGTAGGCATTTACCTTCTAATGCGTCTAAACGCATAGTTAATAGGGGAGGCTTACATCCAGCAGTGGATTCAAGATAGGCTGATGATGTGTGATGTTGTGTTAGTGAAATAATGCTTAGTGTAAGGGTCTGCAGTGTTATTCACTAAGGAAACCGCCTTGCTAACAGCGCTGTGTCAGCGCTGCGGCAGCGTCGAGCCTAAAAATGGTTTTCACTAATGCATTTTAAACGACACTAGCGCTCGGCGACGAATGGGGCGTGAGCTGGAACTACACTGCGTCGAGAGTTACCGCCTACAGTTCGACGACGAGCTGTTCTACGTTAGTAAATACCGTTTTTCGCAGCGCTGCGCTCGACGTCGAAGTGAAGGCTGGTTCGTCGTCGAGCTCGTTGACGAACGCAGGGTCGAATGTGTGAATAAGAGAATAGCATAGCTGAGTGTGAAGCACTGAGCGGTGCTGCTGGATGCTTCGCACTCACAAGGGATTTACTCGCTTATGAACTAAAAACTCACCGATTATTACTAGCTGCTCGTTCATCACCCTTTGTAAGACCAGTGCCTTTTACCAAACTTCAAATTATTGAATTCCTTTCCTACCTGGATGCTTAGCCAAGTTGCCAATCGCTAGCGCTTAGTAGCTTATCTTAGTTTTCCCTCCCTTGCTTATTTCCTTCGCTCTTCCATATTAGTGCGACAAAGACAGTTAGCTGCCTTTCGTTTACGATTGACGATTAAGCGTTAGCGATTGGCAACTTGTCTAAGCACCCTGATCTCTGTGGATAGGCTTGCGTATATACTGTCTAGACGTTTCTGGAGTATGTTTTGTTGCAGCTGACAATGCTGAGTGCCAGCATCTTCCTGTCATTCCTGATGATGATGCATTATTCATACCTGGGATAACTCGGGGCATTTATACGAAAATGATGTAGCAAAATATTTTATCGACTAAAAATATATCGATGTTACTGTAAATGACAACATCAAAATGTTATTCGGCATAAATAAATATTACGTAGTTACTCCTCAATGAAAATAAAATATAAATTTAAACGCGTTTATTTTAACATAGTTTTCAAAATATACAATCAATACAAAATATCAATAGGTATTTAAATTGTCATTTTGATTAAAATTACATCTGCATACTTTTTCTATCTGAAGAGTCCCGATATCTGATATTACATCGAACCTCTGTACTGTAATCGAGAATGTTCAATAAGCACTGCTTTTATTATAATTATATCGACATATTTTTAATCGATATCAAATCCCTATAACTTGCCCCCAGTTATCCCAGGTATTTATTGATTTGTGATTTATTGTAAAATGAAGTCAAAATATACATAAATAAAAATGCAAGACAAATTGAGTCGGCACATTAATAAGGCACACGAAACGAACTGTGTAATGTCAATAAGCGAATATCAATAAAGGAAGCCCAAAGAGAAATATTCATAAGAACGAAACGCTTTTATGTCACATAATATATGGAAATAAACATCAAAGAATTTCCAATAAACACATTTATTTATTGCGCTTGATAGTAAGTTGTCAATATGTCATGTCATAATTATATTATTACCGAAACTTTATTTTCGGGATGAAGCCATGAGTTCCAAAATTCCCACCCCAACTTCTCCCGTGGGTGTCGTAAGAGTCGACTAAGGGATTGAAGTGTCGATGACCATTATTTGATAAAAGATTGATGATGGGCAGCAGCGTCATTATAGTGGACACATTACTGCAATCGCCAATCCGTTTTCCCAGCGTGGCGATTATAGGTATTTACCTCCTAATGCGTCTATACGCATAGTTTATAGGAGAGGACTACGTCCAGCAGTGGACTATCATAGGCTGATGATGAATGAGGTACTATGGACAAGGACATTGTCTATGGACAAGGAATGGCGACGAATAAACTTGACTACCTATTTTTAAAAAATTGGGGTGATCCCATAGTTAGACGTTCAGTGTGATTTACGTATGGGACTTCTGCAGGCCTTCATTCTGCAATCGTATACGAAAAGTGATAAGTCACGTGACCATAATAATGCATGGAAATAATTGCGTGACTTTTCGTACCTACGATTTCATTCTCATACATTTATTACTTATCGCTTATCATATACGATTGCAGAGCAGAATGACATCTAGGTAATTAAAAATTTACAAGCAATCTAATCATACCAAAACCGTGTATATACATGCCTTTTAAGTTATATTTTATGCCTTGGTGACTCAATTGTGAAATACAATATGCTTCATAACACTTTCTTAAATTCTCATGGAAACATTCTCAATGAGAACTCACTCTTAAATTCTCAGAAATTTCCGAGTATATTCCCGCAATTTTGAGAATGTTCTGCAACTCATATTGTATCTACCTACTTATATTGTAAGATGTTTTTTTCTCTCATCGTTTATTCTTGTTGTTTTTGGGCAATAAACGTTTTTTTATTTTTTTTATACATTGCCAGTTAGGCCTGCTGTTATCAGTGGCACTGAAACGGCCTGCAGTGGTAATTATTTTATTATTCAGCTTTTACGATTGATTTACATTTTACGGAATATCATTTCATATTTTTGAATAAATCAATCCCGAACAGTTGCAATACGATTTCAAAATGGAATCTTTCAGTAAACACCAACACGGCACGCAAAGCGCCTGAAAAGCTATCAACTTTTTGCATCGAGTGAGATCGGGTTTTAGAATAGGATTGTATCGAAGACGTTTTTATTTAACGGCCATTTTTTTCTATTTGCTCTGTCCACAGTTTACGTTAGAGTGTAGGAAGGCTGCATTTTCTATTTGAATGGGTTTTAGAAAAAAAGAATAACATATACGTCTTATGACTATGTTTCATTGATCGTATCCTGTATTTCATTTGACATCACCCCAACTCTTTCAGTTGGTGTCGTAAGAGTCGGCTGAGATATGTAAGTATAACTAAGCATTTTTTTTATTAGTCTGCCTCCGTAGCCTAGTTGGTAGTGACCCTGTCTACGAAGTTGAAGGTTCCGGGTTCGAATCCCGGCGAGGGCATTATTTGTGTATTTATTTATCACAAATATTTGTTCCTTGATCATGGCTGTCAATGTATTTAAGTATCTATATATGTATCGATCTGTTATATATATATCATCGCCTGGTACCCACATCACAAGCCTTAATTGAGCATACCGTGGGACAAGGTTGATTTGTATTTATATGTATTCCCAAGATATTTTTTTTTCGAATTTGATGGCAGCAGCATCATAAATTATAGTGGACACAGTACGGCGATCGCCAACCCGCTTGCCTAGCGTGGCGATTATGAGCATTTACCTCCTAATGGAATACGTCCAGCCGTTGTCCGATTGCGAGAAGCCGTTGTCCAGCGGTGGACTGATATAGGCTGATGATGTGATGTGTGATGTGATCGGGGCATTGTAAAGGTGCATTTAAATCAAACTCATTCTATCCCCCACTCTACGAAATCAACGAATTTCGACGAATCACGTTTTGCGTAACGAATACATTTCGTAAAGTGGGGGGTAGAATGAGCGAATGCTCGTTTGGTCTAAATGCACCATTAAACAGGCCACAGAGTATTTGAGGGAACAACGAGCACCAGAATAATTTAGTAAACTCCAATTTCCAAAAACGATAAATCAAACATTGAAGAAACCAACCAATAACCCAATGAACCGCAATAAAACAAATAAATAAAATCCATAAATCAGAACAAAATAATTAGCGTTTCAACAAACTCCGCCAACTATTCAGCGGTATTCATTAAAGTGTCATTAACTGCACAATACATTATTAATTAGCAAAGTTTCGCGGACCGCGTTTTCATTTTCTCGAATAAACAGACAGGTGAGGACAGTGGAGAAAAGACCAGCTGACTGGGAGCTGAGTCAGCCCGGCTGACTATATATTCTTTAAAAACTAACAGTCATCTCATACATGGTGTAAGTCTAATACGGACGAAGCTCTTAACGGGTGTTAGTTTACGACATAATAAATACATTCGAATAACTTTTACTTAAAATTATAGCAACAAAATTATCCATACAAAATAATTCGGCGTGCAATGTAGAGCAACATACGCGAGTTAAACACTCTTTGATAGCTAATTTCAAAAGCAGATGACATAACTGCCATATCAACAATAACAAAATGTTCGTACCTACATTGCTGCTCCGATAATCTTAAAAAAAATCCGTGGGGTCAAAATTAAGAGTAACTTTAAAAAACCTGGTAATCCATGATTACACTAATGAATCCCATGCTTGTTTTAGTTGGTCGCTCGTATTAGATTTACACACTGTATAGTTACCGATTTCTAAGAATGAACTTTTTACAGTTTAGAAATGAACCTTAGGTATATGTATGACGCATGATTAAGACTATCGAAAAAATGGTGAGTCTTACCCTCATATTAATAAGGATCAATCTATAACTGCCAAAATTTCTTTCATAGAAATCTGCAACTATAATATTATATCTAGGGACATCTTACACAAACCGACCGAGTCCCACAGTAAGCTCAATTAAGGGTTGTGATGTGGGTACCAGGCGACAATATAAATAAGTAATAGATAGATACATATAGATACTTAAATACATAGACAGCAATGACCAAGGAACAAATATTTGTGATAAATAAATACACAAATAATGCCCTCTCCGGGATTCGAACCCGGAACCTCCAGCTTCGTAGGCAGGGTCACTACCAATTAGGCTACAGAGGCTGACAACTATAGAGGTCGCGGTGGCAATAACGGCAAGTATCGGTATAAAACGTGGTGTTATTTAATACGTAAAGCAGGCCATCGCGCTCGATCCATTATGTCAGTGCGAGCGCAATAGCATCCATTACGTATCGAATAAAACGTAACGTATCCTTTACTTTCCAACTCATATTTAGTACTGCTACAGGCCTTACACAACTATTGTCGATTCCAAAGAAAGATCTTTTGACAGTTACAGATGATAGAGTTACAGATTAACTCTTACGGTTTGGTTTGGTGTTTAAAAAAAGGTAAACAATCTAGCAGTATCTTTTTATTGAAAACTACGAGTAGAAAATAAGTTTTAGCAAATATACATAACATAACAAGGAAATACAGTGATTTACATTTTTTTTTATTCATTAAGTACCAAATTTGGATTTTTATACGCATTTTTCAATAAAAAGATACTGCAAGATTGTTTACCTTTTTTTAAACACCAAACCAAACAGAGTATAGAAATCGACAACTGTAAGATAAAGTTGGTCTCAGCAATAATTTGTCCAAACCTGACCTGCTGTAACTCTATCGCTTATAAAATATTTCCACGACCTTTTCGCCTCGATAAACAAACGAAGATTTATTAAAAAATGTTGTCGTTTGTTTCCACGGTGCCCTAATAAGGTTGAGGGCAGAAAATTCTCTTGTTTTCATTGTAACTGAATGATTTGTTCGACTTTGACGTTTTCTTAAATTAAGGTAAGGATCTTGCAAATTCGTTTTGTTAAAGATATTTCTTTAAAATGCTAGTCAAATCTAATAAAACTACAAGAGTTCGGAGGAGAATGACAACGTTTTTTATTTTAATAGAGTACCTACAATTACCTTCAATAGATGGCGCTAGTGTGCTTCAATAGGTGGACTGATGACCTGGTGAAGGTCGCAGGAGTCCGCTGGATGCGGGTGGCATTGCGGCAATCTTTGGAGGAGGTCTATGTTCAGCAGTGGACGTCTTTCGGCTGACATGATGATGATGATGGCGCTAGTAGTATATTCTGTTATCTATTTTAACAAAATCTGAACACGAAATATGTTGCAATTGAGCTCTTTGTCTATTATGCACAGATAAATACCTCTCTATCTGTCCAATATTGCCTTAGTTAAAGTGACAGAGACAGCTCGATATTTACGGTGCAAATATCTCTTTTTTGGAAAATTAATGAGATTTTATTTTATATCTATGAAATGAATGAAGAACAATATGTACAGTCAGCAGCAGATATTGCTTAGTGGGTAGGGTGTTCACAATGATCTTAACAGACTCTTGTAATCTTAGCAGAAAGGTCTTGCCAAGTTTATTTTGAACACCCTGCCCGCTTAGCAATGTCTGCTGCTGACTGTACCACAATAAATTTTAAGCAACATAAGCATTATTTGTGCTTACCGTAGATAGTGGATTCCTTGATTGAATTTAAACTTTCGTGAGACATAATAACTATAAATACATAAAACAAAACTATTTCATCATCATCATCAGCCCGTTGCAGTCCACAGCTGGACATAGGCCTCCCCCAAGGTACGGCGCAGAGCTCGGTCTGCTGCTTTATGCATCCAGTTTCTGCCAGCCTAAATAAATAAATAAATAATGAATATCTTGGAACATCTTACACAAATCGACCTAGTCCCACGGTAAGCTCAATTAAGGCTTGTGTTGTGGGTACCAGACGACGATATATATAATAGATACATATAGATGCTTAAATACATAGACAGCCATGACCAAGGAACAAATATATGTGATAAATAAATACACAAATAATGCCCTCGCCGGGATTCGAACCCGGAACCTCCAGCTTCGTAGGCAGGATCACTACCAACTAGGCTATAAAGCCTCCTTATGCAAATTGCAAATCGTCCCGCCATCTAGCCGGAGGGCGTCCCACGCTACGTTTACCAAGACGCGGTCTCCACTCCAGAACACACTTGCTCCAGCGGTTATCGGTTCTGCGACATATGTGGCCAGCCCATTGTCACTTCAACCTACTAACTTTCAGAGCTATGTCGGTCACCTTGGTTCTCTGGCGGATCACTTCGTTTAAACTATTTAACTCACGTATATTTAGTCACTACGCGCGACATGTTTCGGAGAGCCTAGGTCTCCATTATCAAGCATAGTTCCATTTAGTCGCGAGTCCGCGTTCACGCCTCGCCACTTGCGACTAAAGTCTAAACCGTTTAATTATTATATATATTTGTTATCCTTTATTCCTCTATATTTTATCCTTTCTTGCTGTCAACAATTTTACGATACTAGATAAACTCGAGAAGTAAACATTTCACGTTAAATTAAATAGGTGCATTTGACAACGTTTTGCTGTCCTAAGCAAATAGAAAATGCGATATTGTTACTCAGCTGGCCGTCAAGATATTTTCGCTAAAACAACAGAACAGTGCTATCCCTTTTCAGGATTTATTTGGCCATACTTTTCGCTTATTATTTGCTTTTTTGGCAAAGAGCTGTATTCTGTCTTTCCTTCAATAAGAGCTTTGTAGTCTAAGAGCTAGTGAATTTAGTGATAGAACTTCTGTCAGATGCGCTTAACTTTGTGTATCTCGGAAGACACACAGCCCATAGAAAAATAATGCTTTCACAAACAAAGGTACAATGAAATTAATGTTCCTTATAAATAGGCTTAGAAATACTTCTGACTATACCATTACACACAGTAATTAACGGTGGCCGAAATGGAATTTCATACACATTTTCAGGCTTAGGGCTCCAAAGAAACTTTTTTGTTTCGATAACGCAAGTGTGGCGTTGTACGGTCTAAGATGCCGGTTGGATTAGCAAATAGCGGATTGTTTTTCTCGTAAAAGGTTTGATATCAGACTATTTATAGAGAGATCTGCGGCAATCGATGCTTAAGAATAGTACTATGTATACAAGTTTACACGTCACAGCTACGCGTCCTAGAGTCTGACCGAAAATCTTAATTTTGTATGTCAGTTTTAGAATTATAACTACCGTGAGACTCAAAGACTCAAATACTTATATTCAAATATTTATCAAACGGGTTAGGTACTCACGTAATTTAAGTCGATAATTGCTCGACATGTTTCGATCTATTTAGAGGATCCTCATCATGGAGTAGGGTACGCGCGACCAAAACATGTCGAGCAATTATCGGCTTAAATTACGTGAGTAACCCGTTTGATAAATATTTAAATTCGTATGTCAGTGTTGTTTATTAGGTATGTCCAAAATATCTTATGTAATATTATGGAAGAGCAACAACGAAACTCAAAATTTAGCAAATCAAATTGTAAATTGATCTAACTGACAATCCCCCTTATTCATAAACGTTTACTAACTTAACAAGTCGCTAAGTATTGTTTTTCCCTTTCGATGTTATGAATATGTCTATAAAACCGAAAGGGACAAACAATACTTAGAGGCTTGTTAACTTAGGAGATGGTTATGAATAAGGTGGTTAGAGTTTAAAATAGTACATTACGACACATGCGCGAAAAAAATGAAATTCGAAACGAGTGGCGATGTTTTAAATCACGACCGATAGGGAGTGTTTTAAATCGACACGAGTTACGAATTTCGTTTGTGCACGTGTCTCGTACGACGTTTTTTAGTACAGGTGGCCCTCCGAAGTTTTGGACCTGACGTAAAATGACACACTTCTCGCACTAGAGCCTAACAAGGCACCATCTATACTAAAAAAAAATCTTATGTCTGTTTGATTTGCTTATATTATGTCCTTTGGGTAGGACAACATGGATCGACATGCTCTCGGCCGCTTTTCCAGCCAGAATACGATACAAATATAACGTTAAACGGATTGCCACTGTATTCGCCACTATGTCGCTTCCCATATCGATTTATCAACAGCGAGGGACGCGATGGACCCATTACTTAACCAAGTTACTCATTTCATTTACCAAACTTTGCTTTTGTGATAAGAATCGTGTCCCAAACGAGAAGTCCGCGCTTGGCCTACATATTGACCACCCTTCCTAATTGATTTTCTCCGCATAGCACCAAGAGACGCTGTGAGAGAGTATATCGTAGCAAAACTCAGTAACAAAATCCTACATGAAATAAGAAAGAAAGAAAGAAAAACATTTATTTATGACACAACATAAACATTAAGACGCAATAAACATAAATGTAAGTAAAAAACTAAGTGCCACAAAATGGTCTCCAATTCAGCTTATTGTTGGGCTGAAGCACAGCCCAGCGCTGGTCTTCCATAGGAGCCATTAGTGAAATAAAGCTCGTATCTCAGTTCTGATTTCATATTGCAATACGAGGTTGATATGAGTATTAACAGTATTTACAGTGAGTTTTGTTTGTCATTTTTGTAATCGCTTTTATCAATAACAATTTATGTGCAAGTCTTGTATGTCTGTATTTTTTTTATTGCACCTACACAAAATAAAAGTAAAAAATACAATTACAAAACGTTACAAAAGTGAACGTATCCCTGTAAGTTGCGGTAGCTCTTCCAATTATGCAACTATGCAGCTATTAAATATCACATTATGCAGCAAATGTGTAGACTACTACAGGAACCCAGACTTATATTTCGTAGTGCTTTCATTTCACTCATAATTGAAATACTGGACTATACTTAATCGCGTAAACTTTTGTCACATACTGGACGCCACGTTATACAGAGTGATTACAGGGTCGTAATCCCATCTGTGGAAAACGTGTTAAGATGGTCATTCTGAACAATCTCTGCTGTTTTTTGCCACGTTACGTTAGGCAGAAGCGTCGGCGTTTACGATACGAACGTCGAAGAACGCTTTCCTTGCTGGTTCCCAAGCACTAGTAATAAATAAACACCTATTTATTATTTTTTAGTACAAATGGTGACTTTTTTCGGCTCTAGTGCGAGAAGTGTGTCATTTTATGTCAGGTCGAAAACTTCGGAGAGCCATCTGCACTAAAAACGTCGTACGAGACACGTGCAAAAACGAAATTCGTAACTGATTCCACTCGTTTCGAATTTCATGTTTTCCGCACTTGTGTCGTAATGTACTATTCCACTTTGAACACAAATTTGCCAAAAATAAAAACGCCATCTAACGGTACTCTCTCAAACTATCTCCACTAGAAAAATAATCAGAGGAAGAAATCGTATTGTCCACTACTGCACAAGAATAATTATTTGCCCCTGATATTTGTCAATCCTCATATTATTTCCCGTTCTACATACGCCAGAAAAGGTTCCATATTTTCTGTAAGCCCCATAGGGAAAGGGTTGTTTTGTGCTTGCATGCGTTTTGCATATCAAGGGAAATTGTTGATGTATTTTATTAGGCGACCATTTTCTTTTAAAGTTACGTAGTCACGGTAGGAAAAGTTTTGGGGTTTTATTTTGGGCTTAATAAATCGTGTTATTGTAGAACAAAATAGTTTGCATTAAAAACCGACCGATTTCTCCAAGATTCCATCATCATACGGGTCAAAATTCTTTTCCCTGTCTTATTTGTGTCCCTAAAAACGTGATGCAGTGGTGATTTTTGTATGGGATGATGTTTTATTTTCAATTTCTGATGTATGGATTAAAATCTAGCGTGAAAAATAAATACAGGTGTACTGATTTTTTTTATATACTGAGTCGAAACAGCAACTAAAAGCATGACAGAGTGGTATGAAACAAGACAACGAACAAAATTTTGACTCATACTCCAATTTGGTGCCAACTGGACTAGGTATTTCGGGGATATACCAGTTCAATTAAAAAATAAATCATTTCGAGTCACGGTTCTACGGAGATATTGAGTACATGATACATACAACAAAAGTTGAATTGAGAACCTTCTTTTTTACAACCGGTTAAAGAGACAGTCCAATGTTAAAATCAACGAAGTATGAAGATGTAAACAACCCCCCCTCTAAAAAGAAATGAAACTAAATTTAAATATACCTTTTTTATTACACATAATTTTATACAGTAAAACATAACATTGTAACTTGATGATAAATTGAAACTTAATTATTAATTGGGAAGAACTTAATTATTAATTGGCCAGTGATCGTCTAGTCTAGGGTAGGACACCTATGTTGTGAACCGAATAGTAACAGAGATTCTTTAATGTGAAACAAGCTAAACCTTTGCACACATTGTTTTATTGAATTTGAGGGAATATTAAGATAGATAGTTTTGACATTATTAAGCACTGAAATTGAAGTTTATTGATTAGTAGAACAATGAGTAATGTAGATTATAAAATATGTAATGTGAAGAATGAAACATTAAAAATAAAATTCCTCAGAGAGGAAAATCCCCGACCATCTAAGTGACCTCTGTCAATTGACTGGAACTTCTAACAAATTTAGTACTTTTAACCCTAACACTCTGCTAGCTAAATTAACAGTTCCAGCAATTTTGGGTGGGGTAAAGAGGCAACGCTAAACCAACCAGTGTGGGGTCGCCCCCGTCGGTTGGGCTTCCTTACTACTACTAGCTAAACGTTTACGGTGCTTCGGAACCTAACTGCAATGCAAACAAAAGGAAAAGATGAAAAGAAGCACCAAGTATTCATACGCGTATCATTATATTGCAGTTTAACCCCAAGCTAAGCCTAGCTACAGCTAATACTCAAATTCTCCAGGGTTAAAGAGTGAAAAGCACTTTTGTTAATAATAATGTTGATCGATACATTCGTTCTCTGAATGATCAACCAAGATGAGCGTTCCTTCTGCTCTATAAGATCCAATGCACTGCTTCGTCTCGCAATCGGACCTTAAACAGTCTGCCCAAAACTCTTTGGATCAGTCTGTAGCTACTGGACTCAACTTGACAGAATCATTGTTACTTTTATATTATAGTGAACACCTTTAACAGTTGACAGTGCATCGCTTGACGCCCCCCACACTAGAGAATTAGAGAACCTAGTAAACCAAAACAAATTAACTAACAACAGCCCAGAATTGAATTATATTATTAGGCTCTGTTAGAGAATATAGATTTTAACGTTACCTTTAGAATGAAAGTTATAAATACCCGCAACCCCGTGTAGGTACATGTATTGTGACTAACGTCTACAAAGAACCAGGTTAGCTTACCATAATTTCCAGCTAATAAAATGATTCTTTAAGAGAGATACATTCTAAAATACAACACATAATTTGGACAGAGCTTCGCCCTCCAGATATTCCATCGCTGAAAAGACAGGGTCTTTACCCTTTCGCGACCAAAACGCAAGAACCCTTTCTATGGAAAACCCCAGCCTTATATACCGAAATTTCATGACAAAATATGTCGAAAATGCTTTCATAAATTTTGAATATTTGAATTTGATAAATAAAAAATATGTGAAACCAGACATGTATATGAAAAGCCCGTATTAAACTGAATACAACAATTTACAACAAGGGTAAATTGTTGATAATTATTATAAATTAATTTAATATTTTGTGGAATAATATAATATAAGTAAAATAAAAATGTGCATCAGATTTATCGCCATACAATGTCGTGAAAGGTGAGATACGGCTTTAACAACAAATGACGTTGCCATTTGCCATTAATGTCATAATCAACAAACATTAATATTTCATAACAAAATATTACTGTTTATTAATATAGCAATTTCCATTGAGACTATAGAACAAACAATATTTATTTCAGGATTATGAAAATACATAATCATGTATTTATTACACACCAAAGTGTCGTCAGAATGCAATTGTAATAAATTATGGATGAATAAGAAATTTATCTACAAATGGTAAGCTGCATTTGCATGATATTATAGGCAATAGCTGTCCAAAACTGTTAGCAGCAGTTTAGGATCAGTCACAAAGATAGCCTGTGTACAGTCACCAACAGATACATCGTAGCGTCCGTGCAAAAATATCTGAATACGCTTTTATTGCCATAACGATAGCGGCGTGTTCAGCTATTTTTGAGCGCTCCGGACGTTACTGTTGGCTGTTTAGTATGAAACGTGTAAGCATGCGTACTCGTGCGGAAAGCTGGACGCGGTCCCATACTAAAAGACAAAATGCGTACGCATGCTGATAAATGTGTCTTCACCCATACTGTTCTTGTTCTTGTTCGTCTAGTGCCGGCTTAAGAATGTCATCACCCCCTTTCCTCCCGTGGGTGTCGTAGAAGTCCGACTAAGGGTAAAGGGTTTGTGTATACTATGGGCGATGAGCTGGCAACCTGTCACTGCGATATCGCTTTTTGACCATTTGATAGCCCTGGAAAAGTGGCACATGGAATTTATTAGTTTCGTGTGCTCTGCCTACCCCTCTTGGAAATACCGGCGTGAGTATATATATAACATACAATAATTTAAAATGAGTAATAGGTAATTAGTGAAAATAAAAATATCATGTTCTAGAAAAAGTGTTAATCGATGTGGGGAAGGGCGGCACCATCGTCGAAGCCAAGCCATCTGGCAGCAGGCTTGAAGCGGTGGCGAGTGCCTCGAATGCACATGCTTGTAGCGCGTATTACTGCGACATTAATTCTCGCTCGAAGCCAGCCTAGGATGGTACTCAAGGAGCGATTCCAGCGTTCAGATATGGTTTCTGCCATGTGTTTAATAAAGGATGACATTTGGGAAGCAAAGACACCGTCGACCGATGTTACGAGTGGGGTGAAAGTTGCATGTCGCAATTTACAGGCGTTATTATATTTTCTATAGGCGTAAGTATATGTATGTACGAGTATGACTATTCTTGCACATGGAAGACATTACCATCCATCCCCGTATTTCGACTGATAGACGTTGGAGGTTTTAATGAAGATGCCACTTACAGGAAAGTTCCACTAAACATCACAGTAGTATTACAATCAGTAGAGCAAACTTTGGCTATTCGGCGATTTGTTGTAGTTCGGTGGTAATCAGTTTTCTTATTACTTGAAATAAAATTACACATCGCCGTCATCTCCTAAATATTGAATTAGCAATGAAATGACGAAAAATACTGTTGCTCTACGAGAAATATATGACTGAATAACTATACCATAACGCTGGTGGTAGGACCTCGTGCAAGGGCGGACCTTGCACGTATAACTACCACCGTCATACCCGTTAACCTGCCGCTACATAGCAGTTTTTGCACTGCTGTGTTTCGGTTTGGGGGTAAGATAGCCGGTGTAATTACAGGCATTGATAGAGACAATCCATCTAAGTCCTCAGGGTAGGCAGCGCATAGGCGATTTTTTGGTCACTATGTCCATAGGCCTCAGTTCCTGCTTTCCATCGGGTGGGCTGAGAGCTCAGTAATAGTTGTCTACGTTCGCCACATAAAAAAACCATTCGTCAGTTAAATACAAAAAAAATAGGGACGAATGGTACAGTCACGTCTAATAATATGTATAAATTTCGGAAAGTCTGTCAAATGCATAAGGTTCAAAATCGTATACATATTATTAGAGCCGACCGTACCTATACTTACAATCGTACATATCACCAAATAGTCAAGGTTGGACCTAGTCTAATTATTGTCTAAAGGATAAGGGACAAAGCTTCTATTGGTCAGCTAGTGACCCTGCCGACGAAGACTTAAGGTCCAGGATCAAATCCCGAAGAGAGAGGACAATCACAAAAATATCATTTTCTCTGTTATTATTTTCTGTATATATTTTAACGTATCTACACTTTAACTATGGGATCAACCTCGAAATCCCGAATAAAATAACTTTCCCATAAAAAAATATCAAGATTACACAACCACCCAGCCAGCCAGCAAGGCGGTGGCAACTGACAGGTTACTGCTGGTCTCCTGTTCGTTGCCGCCACGATTAGGGCTCTATTTTTCACTTCCGATCACGTGGAGTGGAGCCACTTTGTTGTGCCAATATAAAAAAAATGCACGAAACACTCGATTTTTTCACGACTTCGCAATTGGTCCCGTAGTAACGACAATACGACTTAAAGTATGTGTGTGTTATGTATTACATATAATGAATATTTTGCCGCCTAGTACCTACGATTAGAACGCCCAACACAAGCCTTAATTGAGCTTACAGTAAGACTAGGGGCCCATTTCTCGAAAGCTTGTAACTTGTAATACAAGCGGAAGTCCTTATCTAATTAATAGTGTTAAAAAGAGACTTTCACTTGTATTACAAGTTACAAGCGTTCGAAAAACGGGCCCTAGGTCGGTTCGTGTAAGAATGACCGATAGGTAAATACAAAGAATTAGATTTGGATAGAAGAAACAAGTTCATTCATTTGTATGGCGGCCGAGCGTGTCAGATTTTGTACTGAAGTTGTTACTTGCCTATGATTTTAAATATGTCTCAGGCCCTTGAGTATTCATATTTTTTTGTGTTGTTGCAATTAATATTACTTAAGGAGGCATTATTAATGTTTTTGTTCACTTCAACTTACAAAATTTGACGTCCGAAAGCTGCAAGCTGCGATTAAAGACGCACAAAACTCAGTAGATTTTACTGAGTTAATTTGACACGCTAAGTAGATACGAGTACGTTTGCTTGATATATATATGACTTCTTTGATGTATATATGACATCTGTTGGTAAATAGGTATTTATTAATATTAACCTACTGGTTCTACTTCAACTATGTCGCCCTAGAATGAAAGCATTCCAGCAAATCAATTAACGTGAACCGTGCGTGTTGGCATCTCCCTCTACGTCTTATAAAGAAACACCCAATATTAAAAGGGCTTAAGTTGAGTCATTTATACATATTGTTATACTTAATATTATAAATATGTGAAGAGTGTAAATAAACCGGCCAAGAGCATGTCGGGCCATGCTCAGTGTAGGGTTCCGTAGTTATTCAAAAACGGCTGGGCCGATTATGTTCGACATAGTTTTATTTTTAAGTATTCTATAAGCCCACTATTCATGATAGGTATTTCATATTTATTAGACCTACGGATCAAAAGTTAGAGGGGAACACAATTTTATTTTCTTCTGGAGCAATTATCTTCGAAAATATTGACTTTAAAAAAAACTTTCTTTCAAGACCCTTATTCTTTTTTAAGAGACCTATTCAATAATACCCCATACTATAGGATTACAGCAAATAAAAAAATCATCCCCACTTCACCAATAGGGTAGGCACCCGAAAAAAAAATTGTTCTAGTTTTTATTGTACCACTTTGTTGGCATGATTAATATGTATACCTGTACCAAATTGCAGATTTCTAGTATTAACAGCCACTGAGCTATGCTGCGGACAGACGGACAGACGGATATGGCGAAATTATAAGGGTTCCGTTTTTGCCATTTTGGCTACGGAACCCTAAAAATTGGGGTAAACCCATAGCTAGACACTCAGTGTGATTTACATATGGGGCTTCTGCAGTCCTTTATTCTGCAATCGTATACGAAAAGCGATATGTCACTTGACCATAATAATGCATGGAATAGTCGCGTGACTTTCGTACCTACGATCTCATTTTGGCTACGCAACCCTAATAAACATTGGTATAGGTACAGTCACGTCTAATAATATGTATACATTTCGGAACGTATGTCAAGGGCATAAGTATCAAAATCGTATATGTACATATTATTAGAGCCGACCGTACAACGTACAAAAAATAATTATTACGACAAAAAAACTGATTTTCCATACATTTCCGCCTACTATAATAATAAATAAATACTGTAAACAAGATACCACGGAGTCGGCATGACGGCTACTACTAGCGCCACTCGACGAGTAGCAGCACTAAAACCGACAGTACTCCAGTATCACACTAGATGGCGCTGGCGTCGAAATAGATCGCGCTAACGATAGTTCGCCGGAGAACCCATAAGTAGGCTTCATGATTTTCGATATTTGTCTTCAATCCCCTTAGTGTACGATTTAAGTTATCGGATTCCCGAGCTTATTTCGATACATTAGTAGATACCTTATAGTATTCGAGTAAATTGTAACTTTGCCAAATTATACAATATAAGTTTCCGATCACGTCTTTGTTTCAAACAGTACGTCATACATAACTCCCCTACGCTACACTGGCGCCCAACGTGGGGCATTAACGAACTCATCGTACGCGTGGGACGAATTGTCATATCGCACGCCTAGATCTAAAGAGTATTAACTCAAAAAACTTCACTTTTGAGTTAGCTGCATATTTGAATTCTACAAATCAACCCGCGTAAGCCACAAAAACCGGTGCAACAATATCTTCGCCGCACGCCGAATGACAGCCGCTTAAGTACCTTTTGCTGGCTTATTTTAATTATATCAGTAAGTACCGTCTAAACAGCAGTATTGTCATATATTGATTTAAACTTTCACGATTATCACTCATATTTTACTGACAAACGGGTCTTAATCGCGTAAACTTACGTTTAATTATATCCTGACGTTTCGGGCATGACGTTACACCCGTGGTCGCAGGCAGACTACAAGATATAATTAAACGTAAGTTTACGCGATTAAGACCCGGTTGTCTGTAAAATATGAGCAGTATTGTCAGTTGCTCCGCATGATCGACGTAATCCAAGTCTCCAATACAGTGCTATTTCGACTTGTTACAGTCTTGTTGATTTAAAAGTAGCCACTTGTTAGTGATTATTTTGAGTTAATACACTATTTCTGAATATTATCAGAATTACTCATTGTTGTATTTTCAGTTAAAGCTGTTTATGTGGCGAGGTAAGAAATATTTTGTTACACATTTTGATTTAGTTCTCTTTTAATGAAGATAACTATATTTTTTTGTTATTTCTGTTTTGATGAATTTTCCGAAAATCAGGTTTATCTTATCCAAAACGAAACATATTGAGCAATTATTAAGAAACATTGCAAATTATTCTCGTTCATAATCATAACAGTTATGGAATATAGGTAGCAAGATATCAACACTAGTTACCCCTGATTTTATGTATTTTTGAGTTAATACTGTTTTCATGGTTACTTCATTTACTTACCTACCCACTTTATTGTTGTTTTAGAATTATGAAGCGGCGTGGGAAATTATTAGTAAACTTAGTAAACTAATTTGTGATTAGATAATAATGATCTCTCTAGTGCGAAATAGTTACCTACTCGTAGAAAAATAAAATAATCTGTTGAAATAAAGCCCAATAAAAAAGTTTTAATTTTTACATAATACACTATTTGAGAATCATTTAGTGTTAAGTTATAAGGAATAAGATGTAATAACTTTTTCATCACACTTGCTGTCTAAGCGCACCATTGTTTGCGCGCGCAGCGGGAGTAGAAAAGTGAAATTCCCTAGGGAGTAATAGAAATGTCAGTACGTCATTTAATAATGTTATTTCTTAAAACTTTTTTTTGTCGGCAAGTGTGATGAAAAACATTGTATGCATCACGGTCGGTAAGCGGAATACTAACTCGAGTCATAAAAGCCCTCCGCCTAACGGCGTCGGGCTTCTAACACTCTCGTTAGTAATTCCGTACTTACCTCCCTTGATGCACAATGTACTATAAAACAAATCAACAAAAGAGTTTCAACTCTAAATGATCCACAAATTATACACAAATTAACATGCAAAACTGTATTAACTTAAAAATCATCTTTTATATCTATTATTATTACCCAATTACAAAAGTTTTGATTCTGGTCATTTGAGATACTAGCTTTCGAGCCAGTTATCTTAAAATTAGATTTTTGTTTCGCATACAAACGCCAAAACTAGTTTTTTGTGATTTCTGAAAAAAGTACTTTTTTGAGTTGGTACTGTTTAGATCTAGGCGTGCGATATGTTCGACTTGATGAAGAGCGAGGCAACGGAAACTTCTTCACCGGCCAAATCTACACGCCGGACTTCTGGACCTAAGTTGGTGGTGACTGCTGGAAAACGCGCTGCACCTAGTAAACCCCGGAAGCCCCGCAACAGTAACGCAATGGCAGTTTCGTTCACAGAAGCCCAATTTGAGCGAATGCTAGCTGCAATGGGACCGAAAAGTGGATAATTTACTACTTGTACTATTACCTATGATGGACGTAAGGAATCGGATGTGCTCGAAGCTTTCTTGGCCGCTATCAACGTCTTCAAAAGTTCAGAGAAGATTAGCGACGCGGACGCACTGACTGGAATTCCTCTCCTCTTAAAGGGTGACGCAACAACATGGTGGCAAGGTATGAAGAACGAAGTACTTACCTGGGACGAGTTCCAGTCACGACTTAGAAAATCCTTTGCTCCAAAGAAACCAGCCTACATGATATATCAAGAAATCATGTCTACGCAACAAGAACCGGATGCTACAACTGAATCTTTCATAGCACATAAGCGCATGCTGTTTTCTTTGCTACCTAAACCAGAACCTTTGGAGTTCCAACAACTGGATATGGTGTTTGGATTACTCAGCCTGGACATTCGAGAGAAGTTGTCACGCGACACCTTCACGACCTACGACGGTCTTCTGGAGAAAGCTGAGGGGGTCGAACAGCTCCTTCGTAACCGGAAGATTGCTGCCCAAGTATCAACAAGTTCATCGCAGCCTGTAGGACTATCCCACATGTCTGTGGCGACCAAGTTACGCTGCAAATATTGCAGACTTACCAACCACACTATCGAAAACTGCAAGAAGAAGGCAAACGATTTGAAGCGGACAACGCGCGTTCTTCCGCTTGAGCTACCTGCATCTGGAGCACCTGAAGCAGCAGTAGCCAAACCAACGCCTTCATCTCACAAATACTCCTGTTATGGATGCGGTGCTCCAGGAGTCGTACGCAGCAACTGCCCTACGTGCCATAAGTCAAGCTATTCCAACGGAATCCCGAAGGAAGTAGGCTTTTGTGCACTTGACATAAAAACAGATGCCAGGGCCAGGCCCGTCGTCTATATTACAGTTGGAGGCAAGACAGGTACGGCGTTCATGGACAGCGGAGCCAAGTCCAACGTAGCGTCCTACGAATTATATACGCACCTTCGTACCACTGGTTGCCCGTTCCGAGAAGAGCGTGCTATTGTAACTTTAGCGGACGGTTTCCGGCGTAATCAAAAGGTGTTAACGACAATGGTTGATGTCACCATTTGCGATCGCATCGTGCGTACCACATTCGTCGTTCTACCGGAGTCTCGAGAGAACCGAACCCTGCTCGGCGTGCCGTTTATTCAGGATGCCCTCATTGTACTGAATCTGCCCCAATATACCTGGAATTTCATCGGTTATGAGGACGATCCCCAAGAACTGTACAGTGAGGACTTCACATCTTTCAAGAATTATGATGATGTCGCCATCTCTCAGGTGGAGAGGACTGAAGCTGCTGCACTACCCGAAGCTGGTGGAACTGCCACACAGCCCAAGAAAGACAGTGTTTATGGTCCGCTAATCCCTATAGCGCTTTCACCAGCCAAACGTAAAGGCGTCCCATTTGACGGCGACACATCCTATCTAGACTACATGTTTGAAGACGCATGTAAAGCCATTGAAGAGCAATATGTTGAGCTATCTCCGGAGTCAGCCAGTTTATTTCCCAGCATCGGCGTCTCCCTTTACTGAAGCCAATGAGAACAAACCCTATATAATAAGGTCGAATCCGAGCAGCTATGCTAAGAGGACTGTTTTAGTGCAAGGGGAGGGAAAAGTTATCACACTGCTGACTGGTGTGACTTCAGAGACATAGATTACCGCGCCAATACAGAAACGCCGCTCCCGACTTCAGTCCGACCCCTAAGGAAAAGAGGTAGACCTCGCAAAGAGCCGAAAGGACTCTGAAAGCACAGATCTGTCTCCTTCGCCGGGTCGTCTCCAGGGACAGAGGGGGAGACTGTAAACAAGATACCACGGAGTCGGCATGACGGCTACTACTAGCGCCACTCGACGAGTAGCAGCACTAAAACCGACAGTACTCCAGTATCCCATTAGATGGCGCTGGCGTCGAAATAGATCGCGCTAACGATAGTTCGCCGGAGAACCCATAAGTAGGCTTCATGATTTTCGATATTTGTCTTCACTCCCCTTAGTGTACGGTTTAAGTTATCGGATTCCCGAGCTTATTTCGATACATTAGTAGATATCTATAGTATTCGAGTAAATTGTAACTTTGCCAAATTATACAATATAAGTTTCCGATCACGTCTTTGTTTCAAACAGTACGTCATAACTCTCCTACGCTACAATACAAAATAACCCAGAACCTTCAAATTCGTAGGCAGGTTCACTACAAACTATTATTTAAATTGGAAGTAATTGAGCACTCGATATTTCGGCACTGTTGCAACTGCCATCTTTACGGAGTAACTGACAAACTGCGAGGTTTAGATGTGGTCTACCCACACACTGTAGCGATCTACCCTCTTTCTAATGTTGAAGACACATTTATCAGCATGCGTACGCAATTTGTCTATAGAAAATGTCAGTTTAGTATGGGACCGCGTCCATCTTTCCCTGCGACCATATATAACATGGACGTCTAGCGCCGGCTCAAAAATGCCCCCAAAAGCAATTGTTCAATTGTGCCAAGATGGGTAGGACATAGCGCTTTTCTTAACCCCGCTCATATTTTGGCTCGACAACTTTGACAAATGTTTATAGAATATAGCCAATCAAAACTTTGATGAATCACAACTATTTTTAAATGGCGGTTTAACTTTTTATAGGTTGATATTGACACTCATTACCGTGATGCATTGAAGAGGGGGTGACACTTGTCAACTAAAATACAAGACCGTGTTTGAAAGGCAAGGGTTTTTTAATATGGCGTGCGGCTTCCATGTTTTATTTGTTCGTAGAGCTTTCCGCACGCGTACGCATGCTTACACGTTTCATACTAAACGGCCAATTTTATTAGACAAATTGCGTACGCATGCTGATAAATGTGTCTTCACCCAAAGTCCCTTGTTTCGCAGCGTCACAACCACTTAGCTATACCAACTAGGCTACAGGGACTGACAAAAATGGATCACAATTTTTATAATTTCCTTTATTTGTATTACTACGTATTCTTACCTTAAAGAGCCTACTACTACAGGGTGAACGATATGAAGTGTTACCAAGTAGATTTTATTAAGTCTGGTCAAATAGCGGCTTATTATCGGAAATATATTTGGACACCGGATTGAAGTCTTAGGCAGGCAAACATTTGAGTTGTAGACAGCAAACGTAAGAACGAGACTGAGCTTCGGCTTAAGGTGCGGTTAAACTAAAAGAGCATTCGCTGTTCTAACCTCCCACTCTACGAAATTCGATCGGTTCACAAAACGTGATTGGTTGATTTCTTAGAACGGGCGCTAGAACAGCGAATGCTCTTTTAGTTTAACCGCACCTTTATAAAGCTCGTAAAAACCAAAAATGGCTGAAAACCGAATTTCACGTGTCTCCAGTGCAGTGAGTTTCAGACTTTTTATCTGGTCTATTTTGAAGAGGAAAGTGAGAGTAATTAAACATGCTGGTATAAATTCAATGAAGAAAGCGATCGTATTTCACTGACACATACAGTCAAAGACAAAATAAGGTGTTCACAAAAATGTTCAAAAATATGTCCAAATGCACTGTAATTCTGTGTAATCAGGACGTCGTAACATATTTATGAGTGGATTCTTTCGATACTTATTTTTGCACTTGACTGTACCACTACCACTGGATCACAAACGTGCTGCGAGCAAATATTTTTTTACCATTTGAAGACCATAGTCAAAGATCAATTAACTAAAAATAAATTGAATCGCAAAATGTAATATCTTTTCTCTTATTTTTTCTTACTTATATTAATAAATTGTTGCAACTAAAAAATTGCAGTCCTTTGAAATTGGTAATACTTCATATCGTTCACCCTGTACTACTAGTAGAATCTCCAAGTTACATATAAAATAATAATAACATCGTTATGAGCTCAACCTCGTTATCTCACTCAAATAAACACTCAAGCCCATTTTTCCTCCCGTAAAATTTTAATTCAGGTTAAAAATATTCTAACCTCATTAGAACGCTTCTTTATTATTATGTTTTCCTTATCAGCACCGGCAGGGATTTAATTACACACAACAATTAAGAAACCCTTTTAATTTCGGACCAAATGTTCTCGACTCCTGAGAGGCGGTGGTGTGGCTCCTCATTAACCCATATCTACGAGAAAGGTCAGGCGTTATCAACCTTTTGTAACGAGAAAATATTATAGTTTGTCAAAATGAGCTTGAAGTTTTGTATAAAACTACAAAAGTTGCTCGAAAAAATGGGATGTATGAGTATTTTATTACATTTGTAGTTGGTTATTTATTTTCTCGTTCGTTGTTTTACGTAAGCTGAAGACTTATACTAGTCGTGTCAGTAAGATTTATTAAATAAAACGAAGAAATGGTGGCAAGTGATTAGGTATAAACTTATAAAAAGTCGCCTTCGCTATCTGGCGGGTAAAAAATCAGCAGCCCTACCGCTAATTTCGAAATCCTCGAAATTCACGGTCAAGTGACTTTTCGTTCGAATCTGCCATTCTCATAATATATATTTATTACTTATCGCTTATTGTCTATACGATTACAGAATATTATGGCATCCAGCCTAGGCCTCCTGGATGCTTGGCCAAGTTGCCAATCGCTAACGCTTAGTAACGTATCGTAGTTTTCCCTCTCTGTCACTCTTTCATATTAGTGCGACAAAGACAGTTAGCTGCCTTTCGTTTACGAAAGACGATTAAGCATTAGCGATTGGCAACTTGTCTAAGCACCCTGAGCTGCTTTCAGATGTCATGATGTTTTTGATTTAAATGTATAACAACGCCATCTCTGTTCTCAGCTTAACACTTCAATGTATTTCGAAGTTTACTCACGTTAAAGTTTGTTCTCAAGCACGGCGAAATAAGAAAGCATTTTTAAACGAAGAACATAGATGGCGGTAGCAGGGGTAATAATGGTAATATCTTATTACGCGCGATATTGTGTGTATGAATTATATGACCCGAGAAAATAAGTTCCCTCCAGTTTTATCACCAATCTTCGTCACTGTCGAGTTTATTTGATAGGTAGGTATAAAGAGAAAGATTTTCTTGCACGATAAAGTTAATTGGTGATAAACACTTGGTCTCTTGAAGGACGTATATTTAATCTTATGATGTTTCTTGTAGAACAAATGTAATAAGTAGTAACAAAAAAAAGGTACCTATACATAAAACACTTCAATCCCTTAGTCGACTCTTACGACACCCGCAGGAGAAGTTGGGGTGGTGACAAATGTATTTTTACTGTCGTCACCACACGGCTAATTGACCAACTAAAAGAAAAACATGTACAACTGTAGCATTTTATTTTAATTGCCTACTTAAATATACCTATTTATAATATCTACCAATAGCAATTCTTCAAGTCATGAATTTTCCACTACCAAATGGTCATAAAAACAATTTGAACGCGTTTTTTGAACAATTAATATTAATACTCGATTTTACTTACAAAAATCTTAAATCACAGAACAAAAATACTATGTTACACTACGAAAGACAATATGTTATATCAACACGCTTATCACAGAAATCGTAACACTAGATTATTGTAAAATAATTACTAGTAGGTACCTACATTTAATTAATATTTTTTAACATGAATTTTAACAGAGCTTAATAACTATACAAATCTTTGTGTCGGAGCTGCTATTTATGAGCAGCTCAGCTGAGGGGTTGATTCTTCAAGAAAACTCCTGCTTAATGTTTACTTGTATTTTTTAATTAACTTTATAAAATTTAATGAGCTTTCGCGAGATATGCTTGAAGCGCGGGTTGAATGGTATTCGTCTGTGTCGCGAAGCCGGTGAGCTGCTCGCTGCATCCGTGACGTCACCTTCCGCAGCCCTCACCCCTCTGGGACAGGTTTTGAGGCCGGCGCGTTAACATCCTCCCCCCCTTGAAAGCTGCTGCTTTCAAGCTCAGTCATGCAGGGCAGGGGGCACACTCGGTTGAGCGCTCTTCTGACGACACCCTTCTGCGTGGTGAAGTCTGCAACCCTACAGACTCCGTCTGCCCCTGGATAAAGGTGGTGGATTCTTCCGAGCCTCCATTTAAGCGGTGGGGTGTTCTCCTCTTTAAACACCACTAGGTCTCCAACCTTGAGCTCCTTCTGTTTCTGGCGCCACTTGGTACGTTGCTGCAACTCGGCGAGGTATTCGTTCCGCCATCTTTTCCAAAAATGTTGGCGCAGCTGCTCGATCCTCTGGTACCTATCAGGGTTTTTAAGACAAACGGGGGGTGACGGCAGTGAAGTCATGGGTCGCCCCACCAGAAAGTGCCCTGGAGTCAGAGGGGAAAGATCAGTTGGGTCTGACGAGTAAGGAGTAAGAGGTCGGGAGTTTAAAATAGACTCAATTTGTGCAAATAAAGTGCTCAACTCCTCAAACGTCAAACTCGCGTTACCCATAATTCGCTTTAGGTGGAATTTGGCAGATTTTACGGCTGCTTCCCAGATTCCACCGAAAGTGGGAGAATATGGTGGGGAAAAAATGAATTTAATTTGTTCCTCGTTGCCGAACTCATACACTGAATTTTGAGCGGATCTTAGCATTCGGCCTAATTCATTATTTGCCCCAACAAAGTTAGTGCCATTGTCGCAATAAATTGTATGTGGTCTACATCTACGACTTACAAAACGACGAAGGCTTAAAATGAAAGCATTAGTGCTAAGATCACTAACTGCTTCCAAGTGAACGGCCTTGGTTGCAAAACAAATAAAGATATTTAAATAGCATTTTGTGATGCGATTGCCTTTTCCCTTTTTACTGGAAATCATGAATGGCCCCGCAAAATCAAGGCCACACACTTGGAAGGGGTAGAATGATGTAACCCTGTCTGTAGGTAGACTGCCCATCAGCGGCTTCATAGTTTCACCTCGCAATCGTACACATGTGACGCAGTTATGAATAATGCTGCGTGCTAAAGACCTGCCACCTACCGGCCAGAACTCGTTGCGTATGGAGCTAAGGAGTAGCTGTGGGCCTGCGTGTAACAGACGTAGGTGCTCGCTTTCCATCAAGAGCCGCGTGAAGTGATGTTTACTGTCTAGAAGGACAGGGTGTTTCTTGTCATACTTACAATCGGCATTTTGTAAGCGACCACCTACTCGCAGCACGCCGTCGCCGTCTACAAATACCGATAACTGTAGAAGATTAGAAGTAGATTTAAGTTTTCGTCCCTGTAAAAGTGTAGATAGCTCAGTAGTATAAGTTTGTTTTTGTGATTGTTTTATTAAGTAAGTTAAAGCGTATTTTATCTCTTCTTGTTTTAAGATTCCCTTTGCTTTTGTGTTTCGATTTCTACAGTTATTAATAAAGCGAAAAATATAAGCTACTATTCTTTTTAATTTATTCACACTTGAATAATTTTCAAATGCGATCAGGGATGATTGCTCAATAGTGAACATGGCTAATATTGAACATTCACCCTGTTGTTTCATTTCTGGCAAATTTACGTCAGTAGAACCTATGTTTTGTGGCCAGTTACTCTCATCCAGTAATAAAAAGGCTGGCCCATGCCACCATAAGCTCAGCTCCGGCAGTTGACCTGGATCTACTCCTCGCGAGGCTAAATCCGCAGGGTTTAATGCGGTTGGCACATGCCGCCATGTATTTCTCGCGGTCAATTCATGGATGTCGTTGATTCGATTCGATACAAAAGCTTTGAATAATTTTGGTTTATTTCGAATCCAACCCAACGCTACCGAACTATCCGTCCAGAAAACCTTGCGATCTACAGAACAGCGCAAGGCACTGGTGACCTTGGTAGCTAAGCGCGCGCCTAATAACGCACCTGAAAGTTCAAGCCTTGGAATCGTTAACTCTTTAAGTGGCGCGACGCGCGTTTTGGCGCACAAAAGATGAACAACTATATTGCCTACGCCGTCGGTAGACCGCAAGTATATACATGCCGCATACGCGGCTTTCGATGCGTCAACAAAGCAATGCATCTCAATTGACGTCGGGTTGGCGCACAAAGCATGGCGAGGCACCTTTAGATTTGCAAGTACATGCACATTCGACAAGAACTTAATCCATACTTTTTTAATGTGCACGGGAACTTCACCGTCCCATGACAACTTAAGCACCCATAAATGTTGAAGCAGTATTTTTAGTTTGATTGTACATGCACTGAGCAAGCCCATTGGGTCAAAAATTTTGCACGTATTAGACAAAATTACCCGTTTTGTAATGGCACAGGTATCTTTGTCCAATTGCACAGAGAACTGTAAATTGTCATGATCAGGAAACCATATTAAGCCTAATACGCTGGACTGTTTATTTAAGTCTAACGACTGAGTTGAAGTACAGTCAGCAGCGAAAATCTCTGGACAATTAGTTCGAAATTTGTGAATAGGAAAGCAAGCGGAAGCGAGTGTTTCCTTAACTAACTTGTAAATATGCCTTAACTCGCTTTCACTTTCAGCGCCACTTAGGAAATCGTCATAATAAAAATCTCGTCTAATTATTTCTGATACCAATTTATCGGGACATTCTTTTGCTAACTGTACAATGCACCTAGCGCTTAAAAAAGGCGCCGAACTTGTGCCATACGTTACGGTGTTTAGCCTAAGGACGCTTAGCGGCTTCGAATTATCATCCCTCCAGAGGATTAATTGTAGGTGGCGCTGCGATTCGTCTAACATAATCTGCCGGTACATTTTTTGTATGTCCCCGGATATGACGAAATTATGCTGCCTAAACCTGACAAGAATGTCAAACAGTTCATCTTGTACCACAGGGCCTATATGTTGAATGTCATTAAGTGACTTTTGGGAGGTAGTTTTTGCACTAATATCAAAAACTACCCGCAATTTTGTAGTTTCACTATTTCGGATAATTGAATGATGCGGGGCGTAATAACCGAAGACTGGTTTGTCAATTTTATTTAAGTGACCTAGTTCTTCATACTCCCGTATAAAGTCGCAATATTGCGTTTTAAGAACGGGATTTTTATCTAATTTAGTTTCTAGAGTTAAGAACCGTTTCTTTGCCATATTGAAGGAATCACCGAGTGCGGTTTCTGGATTTTCACGTAATGGCATTTTCACCTGAAATCTACCGTTGTCTAAGCGTCGCGTAGTGTCTAAAAAGTGTTTTTCGCAAATATTGTCTTCATCGTCCTTCGAAATATTCGTTAAGGAAATTTCTTCAAGTTCCCAAAACCGTGTGAGATTCTGTGAAATTAGTTTGGTGAAATTACAATATACAAATTCATTCTCATCAAAGTCACAGCTACCTACGGGCCCGGATACCAACCAGCCTAGTTTCGACGATTGAAGGACTGGCTTGTCGGGTCCTAATTCGATTTTTTCGGACGTCAAAATGTTGAAGAAGTACTCAGCACTAAGCAGAAGATCGACTTCTGAAGGACGGTAGAATCCTGGATCCGCCAGTTGTATGTCAGCAGGTATGTTTAATTCGGTAGTATTGACATAATTGTTAGGTAAGTTGTCCACTACATGCTCCACGACAAAACAACGAATATTGGTCGTATATGAACTCGTTAATGAGTGTAACGTGAGTTCACATTTGTCTGAGACATAAAACGACATTTTATTTAAACCGAACACGCAAGATGGCTTGTTGTTATTGTTAGTAAATCCTAACTTATTTTTCATGCGCTCACTTAAGAAACATCTCTGCGAACCAGGGTCTAGCATAGCTCTAACAATTTGGGTTTTATTATTTTGCACGTTTGTAATTTTTACTAAAGCCGTACATAACAAAACTTCGTTATCTACGGACGCGGCGCACGCGTTGACCGCGCTAATGACGGGCGCCGGCCCAGCTGTTTTATTGTCTGCCTGTAAGGATAACGATTGACTATAATTATGCAATAACGTATTATGTCTTGCCTTACAGACCTGGCAAGAACCAAGGCGACATTTATCAGTGCTATGACCACGTCTCAAGCAGTTGAAACAAAGATGTAACTTCAAGACTTCGCTTGACCTACTTTCGACACTCATGTCCTTGAACTTGACACACTCACTAATCCTATGTGCGCCGTGGCACACCGGACACGTCGGTACATTACCATTTGTTTTACGGGAAGCGGTTGCAGCAGCGACAAAGGACTTAGTGACCTTGGGTTGTAGGTATTTATTGTCGGCTTGTTTCTCGCTCCTGCAAGCTACCATAGTTTCCAGGACGTCGGCCCTACTACGCAAGAATTTCAAGAATTCGGTGAATGCAGGCAAGTCTTTTAAGCCAGCCTTATATTCTTCCCATTTTCTAGCCGTAGTGGGATCAAGTTTACTCGTGACTAAATAAATGATTACGTCATCCCATGCATCAGTCGGGCGGCCTAAGGATTTAAGGGCACTTAGGTTTTTTGTCACGTGATCAATAAGAAATCTAATTGACCGGTGGGATTCTCGAGCTTGCTGATCTATGTTAAATAATGCCTTCATGTGATTATTAATAAGCAAGTTTTTATTATCAAAACGTTCACACAATAATTCCCAAGCCGTTTTGTAATTCTTAGCGGTAAATTCAAGTGATTTTATTACGACACTAGCACTGCCCTCTAAAGATGAGCGTAAATAATGGTATTTATTTATATCCGGAATAGACTCGTTCGCATGGATCATGGCTTCGAAGGTGTCGCGAAACTCCAACCACTTTAAGTAGTTTCCATCAAACGACGGGAGTGCTATGGTTGGTAAACGAATTTTACTGACTGGGCCCGTTTCGAAAGTCGATTGGGCAGTTTGAGCACCGTCAGAACCACGGTCTTCTGCGTCATTCTTTAAGTGAGAATCAATTATTTCCTGAGTGGCAGAGATGAGAGAAATGAACTGGGTTTCCATGGCGTCCCTTTCTTCCATCTGTTCGTCTAACTTAGCACTTTTCATTTCTATTTGTGTTTGAAGCGAGTCATATTCCGAAAACAAATTTTGTAATCTAGTTAAACGAATAGTTAATTCTTTAATTTGTAACGTTTTTATGTTTGAACGCTCAAATTTTTGTATATTAGAAAGATAATCTTTGTATTTTGTTACACGAGCCTTATAGGTCCCTCTTTGACGTACCAATTCTTTTAATTCCTCCTCGGACATTATATCGGATTTATTAATAATAAAAATACGATGCTTATGATGTCAAGGGCAAACAATTAAATTAGACAAAATAACTTGTGCACTCAAACCCAATTACAGAGCGTTGACAATCGGTCCACTCCACCAGCAATTGAACTCGCAGAGAAGCAGCAGGTGACGTGCACGTCAACTAGAACGCACCGCCACGTCGCGCACGGCAACAAGTGCAGTCGTACAGCTAGCAATAAAGCACCGCACGACGTGCGTCCGGCACCCGTAAGCACTGAAATGCACGGTTAAGAAGATTTAAGCTAAAGAAACACAATTTTTCAGCTAATTTGGGGCTTAAGTTAAAAGATAAAGTTCGAATTCTTTACGGGGTTCAATTTAAACTGGTTTGATGGGATTGAAAGGCCGGGAATATTCTATTTATGCGAATTTATGTTTCACTTAAATGGAAAAATAGCTCAAAGCCAATAATTTAACTCAAAGAAAAGCTTTGTTTTTAAGTGAATTATGTAGGAAAAAAGCAGTTGCTATGCAAAGCTGATGCAACATAAAATGGACGCTCGCTTATCGCACTGAGTAGATACACCTATTGATGCTTGCAATTTGCGTAGTTAATGAATGCAAGTAGGCTTCTCTTAACTTCATGCACAGTATCGATATAAATAGCGATTTTATAATTGTTTCACTGATAAAATATACCACGATTACGAATTATGAGCACTTCAAAGTCTAGACGAAAACGGGGGGCCGAGCACTATTCACACAAATTAAGGGGACGGATCGCAAACATTATGGAAATATAGGAATGGTCTACTTTCCTCCTTAGCTGTGTTGACGATGCTGACTGCAGATGTTGCTATCTGGTCGAAATATTCTTCTCGCCCACCGATTTCCCGTTACTTTTGGACTTAGGTCGAGTCCTGTCACGGTCGCCACTTGTCGGAGCTGCTATTTATGAGCAGCTCAGCTGAGGGGTTGATTCTTCAAGAAAACTCCTGCTTAATGTTTACTTGTATTTTTTAATTAACTTTATAAAATTTAATGAGCTTTCGCGAGATATGCTTGAAGCGCGGGTCGAATGGTATTCGTCTGTGTCGCGAAGCCGGTGAGCTGCTCGCTGCATCCGTGACGTCACCTTCCGCAGCCCTCATCCCTCTGGGACAGGTTTTGAGGCCGGCGCGTTAACACTTTGTTTAAAAATAAGTTTTGAGTTGTATTACACAACATATTATTTTATCACGTATATTTTACAGGTTAAGTACCCTACTGTTATTAAAGATAAACATATTTCAACCTTTCATATGATTATGAGAACGTAGTAATTAAAAAATCCATTTAGTAAATTTGAGATTCAAAGAAAACTTAGTACCTAGTTATGCAAAATGGCTTGAAATCTTAATACGCTATTATCTATGGATTTTCTAACGCCTGAAAATACTATTAAGGTGCATTTAGACCAAACGAGCATTCGCTCATTCTATCCCCCACACTAATGCCCGTTTTCACCAACATCTCCTAAAGTTTAGGTGTCCCTTAGAAAAATTTAAGAAACCCCTAACTGTAAATTCGTTTTCACCAAGCGTCAACTGTCACCTAAAGCACTAAGTGGTCCCCTAAACTTACGGGCCCGACTATGGACCTCCTAAGTTTAAGTGGCGGTTCATTTAAAAAACTTCAATTATTTTATTCTAATCTTTTGCCGCCAATTTGCATGGTCTTTTTTAGTCACTCAACCGCAATGAACGATATTTTTAATTTGTTGGATAATTTAGACAGAAAAGTTTTCAGAAAAGTACTGGCCTCGCTTTCGTTTTTCTGCCATTTCTTTCAAACTTTCACAAATCCAGTCACACGAAACTTGCACGAAACACGAAACGAACGCGCGAATCGAATTACGAATATTAGTGCGAATATTTACTGAATTACTGACACTGACAACTGACAGCGAGTTGACGTTTACTTTTTAAACAACGGAAATAAGTATTCAGCCAAAACTCCGCAATTGTATTCTATTTTATTTACGAATATTTGAATAAACTTGGACAATTTAGGGATAAATAACTATAATAAAGTGCCTAGAACAGTTTTTTTATTCATTATTTCAATATTTTTAATAAAATTAAATGAATCGGTAATCACCGAAACTTTTACGGTAAATTTAGAAAAAAAAAGCGTTACTTAGCAAAGAAGCCCCTAGTTAAGTTAAACTTACGTTGGTGAAACAAAATTTAAGTAGGGAGTGGATTTAAGGGAAGCCTTAACTTAAGTCTCTCTTAGCTAAGTGACAGTTTACGGGATGTCGGTGAAAACGGGCATAAGAAATTTTTTCGTTAAGCGAAACGTGATTCGTCGAAATCCGTTGATTTCGTAGAGTGGGGGATAGAATGAGCGATTGCTCGTTTGGTCTAAATGCACCTTTAGATTACTATCTATAGCCGGGTCGTTCTTGCGTTTCGTTCAAAAAACAACATTTTTTGAGAATTATTATTTTTTCTTTTTTTTGTCTTGTTGTTATATACTTAGATTTAAATACCCATTAATATAATAAATCAATAAAAGGCACATATACAGGGTGTTTGGTTAGCGGTGTCGGAGCTTTTAAGGGCTTAAACTACAATCAATTTCATCGATAAATTACCAAACAATTTTTTTTTTGCGCCAACGATAATTAAATGGCGGCCATCTTAAAATTTCAAACAGACGAATACGGGCGCATGTAATATTTCTGGAGTTATACGTTTGTTATCGGTACTATCCTTGCAAAAAAAATCTCGTTAGAGAGCTCATTAGATAAGCAAACTAATTAAGCTAATCATTTGACTCAACTATTTGAACAACAAGGCTAAAAAAATTTTTTTTAATTAAAAATAGTAAAAAATTCACCTTAATTTTACAATTAATTTAATTTTGCATGAAAACTAGGTCGTTAAGATAGGTTTTTGGTGTTGTTATTTGTTAGTACAGGATGTTAGCTAAAACACAATACCATAATTACAGTTATTTATTTATTTATTTATTTAACCTTTATTGCACAGTTACAAAAAAATAAAAGTACAAATGGCGGACTTAATGCCTTAAGGCATTCTCTACCAGTCAACCATTGGGTCAAACAGAAAACTTACATTTGGTGCACTTACATTTACAGTTATACCTTAAGTACTTTAGGAATTACAAGTGCTCAAAAAACCCTTAAAAGCTCCGACACCGCTAACCAAACACCCTGTATAACTATTATATTTATGAGTAAAAACGATGGAAAGGAATGAGCCCGCCGAAGGCAATGAATTTTGCATGGAAAGTAATAAACACGCTTGGAAAGTAATGATAAACAAAGGTATGATAATGAATAGAAGTATAAGACAATGAATTTAATTAAACTGAAATAAGGAAAACATACAATAATAATTATATGATATAAAATTAAAACTTCATGAGGCGTTTAATTAAAAAAGGAGTTTTATTGATCATCACATTACACTTGTTTAATTAAACAAAGTTATTATTTGAAATATATTATAAACTATCAAAATTATCGAGCTTATAAAATAACAAGCAAATGCTTCGGTGTTTGAGGTAGAATTAACAAAAAATACAGATAAAGGTGAGGTGTGAGAATTGTAGACCAATGATAATAAGTTTATCTCACAAACATAGCATCAACTTCAAGTTGTCATTTCGTTCAGTTAAATATCGTCACAAATATAGTAATACATAAACAAATAGACATATTCAAATAGTTCAACAAAAATGCTGAACAATCTTATAACAATAAAACATTAAAAGATGTTTCTTGAAACACTTAAAAAAAACAATATTAAGCAAAAAATTAAGCACTCAATAAATTTTGGGGCATATTTAACAGCTCTAATAATAATAGTTATGTATTACACTTTAATAATGTGTAAATTGTGTAAAAACCCTTCAGAATCTGTTCGATTCTGTCATACATGGGGTAACGCCTAAAGCTTGGAGCAGGAGTGTGGTGGTGCTTTTTTTCAATAAGGGTGACACCACTCTACTGAAAAATTACAGGCCCGTCTCACTCCTGAGCCACGTGTTCAAGTTGTTCTCGAGAGTCATCACGAACCGTCTCGCAAGTAGGCTGGATGACTTTCAACCTCCCGAACAAGCTGGTTTCCGAAAAGCTTTCAGCACCGTGGACCACATACATGTGTTGCGGCAGGTTATTCAGAAAGTGGAGGAGGGGCCGTGGACACAGCCTACCACACGCGCGTCGAGTGCCCTGCATGGGCGGAGCCTCGCGCTGCTTTGTCTGCGGCCGTAGGACGAGACATGTTCCTACCGGCTTTGGCGAGGCGAATGGTCGAGGCCAAGGAGGCCTGGGAGGCGATGGCCACCTTCTGCGCGGAAGTCATGGCGCAGAAGGAGGGGGCAGAGCTTGCGCGAGAGGACGACGCAGATGCGCCTCCTCAGCGCCGAAGAACAGGGCGGCGGCGCAGAGCCTTTGCAGGCCGAATGCATCAGCTGCCATAAGGGGGACCTGCGAGTGATGGGCCGGGAGTCCCATCATCCGCTCAGTGAGGTCCCGAGCCGGATAGCCCTCAAGTGTTCCGAGGTGCTATCGGCGGAGTAGGCTGATGAAGCAGCCAACAAGACGGGCCCTCAAGGGCAACGCTCGCGGAGTTCTCGGAGGTGTGCAGCAGCGTTCCCGAAGCCCCGCACATAGAGCGAGCGGTGGAACACTCCAGGGGTTTAGTCCGTGCGAGTGGGACATAACTACCCGGTTTCTCCCGGGCCGGGTGGTATCCATAACGGATTCCACTGGGTTAACAAAAAAAAAGGTTATACAGAAAACGGAAGAATATATTCTTCCGTTTTCCCTGTGCCTGTGCATTCGAGGACTACGAAAAAGCCTTCGATTGATCCAAATAAGAGCTGTGCTGCAGTCTCTTCAGCGGTGCCAAGTCGACTATCGGTACATCGAAGTATTGAAGTGCTTGTACAAAAACGCCACCACGTCGGTCCGCCTGCAAGACCAGAACTCGAACCCGATTCCAATGCGGCGGGGTGTCGGACAAGGAGATGTAATATACCCAAAACTGTTCACCGCTGCACTGGAAAATATTTTTAAGATTACGGAGTGGGAAAGACGCGGCATCAATATAAAGGGCGAGTATATCACGCACCTTCGATTTGCCGACGACATAGCCGTTATGGCTGAAACCGTTGAAGACCTCAGTGCAATGCTCGATGACCTCTGTAGAGCCTCTGGATGAGTTGGTATGAAGATGAATTTGGACAAGACGAAAGTTCAATGCTCATGTGGTACCATCTCCCGTTACAGTCGGAGGCTCTACTCTCGAAGTTGTTGATGAGTATGTCTACCTGGGACAAACTGTTCAGTAAGGTACTTAAGTCCAACTTTGAGAAAGAGGTAAATCGTTTATTAAATTTAAATATTTGAAAGTTGCTTATTGAGCTACTAGCTGGAATACGAGTAGCTTCTTCATTGTTATTAGTACAGGAAGCATTGGTTATAGTTGTCTGCCCAAATCCAAAAGCTAATGTTCTAATGTGTTTTTGGTGATCACATGGAAGGTAGCTATTCAAGCAAATTAAACAGCTTAATGATCTTAAAGCCACACTGTACGCCGGTAACTATGTAGACCATAGCGCTTGGTGAACATTAATGGTTCCTTTAAAAACAGGCACGTTAGTTGGGAATTTCTTTCTCTGGATGTCATCGTCGGGTATCACATATTTTAATCCCTTGGACGCTGTCACGAACGCGCCCTTTCCGTGGCCAGCTTCTTGGTAATTCCAACTTACAATTTTGAGCGAAGGAAACTGTTGGTGCAATAGCGCGATCATGTAGAATTAGCTGTATTACAATAGCTGGTGATCTAGAGCAAACAAATATATCTAATATAAATAGAGTTGTAAAATGTAGGTACTTAAAATTAATGGTTAAGAAAAAACTCATCACTTTCCATTGTTGCTCATTCCTTTCCGTAAAATTTTTTCACTAATTGGAAAGGAATGAATGGGAAAGTAATGAATATTTGATCTTAGAACGTTAATTACTTGTGTTTCTCTAGTGTGATATCTATTGCATTTAATATTCAGGTAATAATTCATAATAAGTAGCAGCAATAAGCTAAAACGCTTAAAAAGAAAACAAAACTTACCGAATTAGGGCCCGGACAGTAATGAAGCTAACCTCGTGACAAAATTCTCTCCGCGTCACAATATCGTATTTTTTTTATTATTAAATGGAGCAACGTCCGTCCGCATCGGAGCATGCTGGCATACTAACCGGGGGAAAGACGCGAGAGCAGGACACAGGCCGTCTAAGGGGCCAGTGTCGTTCAAAACATGCATAGTCTTCATCGAGGAATGGAATGAAGATTTTGATGTGACAAAAGTAAAAGTTCGATTCTTGTAAAGTTCTAGCTATCTTAAAAATATATCAGCGTTAATATTACTTTATTAATATATCACTTAACGCGACCAAAAGGTTATTAATGTGTTAAAATTAAAAATTAGTTCGTCAAAAAATTTCAAAGTTTTGGAAAGGTAGTTAGACTCAGGAAAGTAATGAAGATTTACTATGTATTTTCCTATTTACTTAATAAATACATACATATCTATATAAGTTTTTTTATGGTACCCGAAAGTCCATTTAGGCTTCTATACATCCAATAAAAATGGTATCCATAATTGGTAAATTAATAGCACTTTTCACTTTGGAATAGTGATTTTAACGAAACGCAAGAACGACCCAGCCTCGTCCTGCCCGTATACTAAATTAGAGCTTTTGAAATTGAAACCAAATGAGTTCGAAAATATAATCACTTTTCTTTTGTTCTAAACCATCGAATATGTCCTTTATAAATCACATTGGGCAGGACGAGGATAGACACATACCTAATTATATTTACACTTACACAAAAGCATACTTAAAGGTAATTTCACCAGAGTTGAGGCGAATGATACTTAATATACACAAATCTAAAAAAATACCTACTAATCGTCAGTAGAATCTAAAAAACATGTAATCAAACCTAAAAACTTGCATTATCCCATAATCACTCATTTTTAGAACACCATCTTGGTTTTATTACGCACTTAATTCTTAAACCTTGAGTTCACATACATTTCAGTTCAAAATTATCTTCCAGGACCACAAAGTTGAATTCCTAAAATGTTGGATTTGCAAAAAGTTGAATTTGCACCATGTTGAATGTTAAAATGTTGAATTTGCATAATGTTGAGTTCTCTTTATGTCGAAATTGCATAAAGTTGAATTTGCAGCTTGTTGAATCCTAAAATGTTGAATTTGCAGAAAGTTGATTTTGCGGTATGTTATAGGTATATGTATGATATATGAGGATCGATTTATAACATGGGTCATCATTTAGAGTAGGTACCTACATCATAATGCATTGTGTCACTCAGACCAAGATTCACGGAACAGCTACGTTATGTACCTATATACAGGGTCTTACAAAAATGGTGATACAAGATATTAAAACATGAATCTTAATGATTTTGAACAACTTTTACTATGGGATCAAATATGAAAACTCAAAAAAAAAATCGACGCACTCATACATTTTGGTCAACCTATCTTAGCCCATTTCTATGGAAGTGTCATTTTTTTTCTTGAGTTTTCACATTTGGTCCCATAGTAAAAGTTGCTCAAAATAATTCATAGATTCATGTTTTATTATCTTGTATCACCATTTTTGTAACACCCTGTATAATAAACGAAATAATATTTATTTTCATATTAACATATAATTATATATATTAATTTGGATTGTACTAAATACAAGTAATTTAACAAAATAATTTGAAGTTTTAAATATATTACAAGTGTCAAGACTGGTTTTCGGGGTAAAACCCAGTGATACCATAGTTTATATTTTTGAATTTGCCGCCATTTCTCATTCTCATCTTTCATTTGCCAGACTCTAGTATAGGAAGATTTACAAACCAAATGTATATATTTTTTTCACCTCAGCAGCTCGAAAAGACTTCTTTTGATTCGCGAAATCAGTGAGCAAAGTGCGATTTTGCTCACTGAGTGAATGTTGTTTTCCATGACGTTTAGACTTCAACTTTTTCTTTTGTTTCTTTCACTTGTTAGTAAAAAGACAGAGATGAAAAATGTTACGTTATAAATTGTCATAATATGCATTTTTTTTTTCGGTCATGGCATCCTAGCGTATTCAGCCAGTTGTATTAGACGACGCGTTTTATCGGACCCGATTCCTTGTATCCGAACGGCATATGGCCCCTACCACCAAGCATACATAACATTGGCGTCCGTCATTCCACCTCTCTATCGCTCTTATATATAAGTGTGACAGAGAGAAAGACAGCCGTTTTAAAACGGACGGATATCGTGGTACTAGGCGAGTCAGAATCGCGTTCAGAAATTCGACACGAGTTCATTTCTAAATAATTATAACTGTTTTATAATTTTTTTTTCATCAAAATGTTAACCTAAGAGATAAGAATGGTACCTCAACACTGGTATGTACCAATAATGATATGTACTAAAACTAATTTTGATTAAATAAATGATTTAATATTATTATTATTTCCTTTTCTCCCTGCTGAAGTTATTTTATTTCCTTTTCTCCATGCTGAGGTGAAAAGTTGTATGTACAACTTGAGAGCAAAGTTATTTGAATCTCGTGTCTTTCGAGTCTCTCGCTACGCTCAAGATTCTATTACTGAATCACTCGCTACGCTCGTGATTCTATAAAAGAATCTTTCGCTTGCTCAAGACTCAAAACTGGCACTCGCATCAAATACGTACTTTGCTCTCATGTTGTACAAATAACTATTTATTTCATTACATTGTTATTATAATTATATTTCATTGACGATCATGTTAGATATTCTTATATCGCTACAATTATGCATATTATGTCATTTTCTATACATGGAATAAATTAATCTGAAAAAAAAAAATGGCGGACTTAAAGCTTTATGGCATTCTGTACCAGTCAACCAATGGACTAAACCAGAAAGATGAATAATATTTTGTTGTGGTAAGTAGGTGCCGAGTCTTTAGAGTTAAACAGTATTTGGTTTATTTGGTAAATATGTGATTATTTCAACGAATCGCGGACTTTTGTGATCCTGATAGCCTGATAGGAGAAAAGAACTGTCCTAAGATTTGTTTTCCACTCCGTTACAATTTTTTCATAGTCATAACGGTAATGGGATGGACAATCCCAAAAATGTATGGAAATCTTGGGACTTCTTCTATTAATTAGGATCGACAAAGCTCGCGGTTCTAAGTAGAAATCGTATAAAAAATACCAATGTTAAAAAAGAGCCCAGGAATAAAAATCTGAGTTCCTAAAATGTTGAAATCCCGAAATGTTGAAAGTATACATTTTGAGATTTCAACTTTTTAATATTTCAACATTATAAGAATTCAACATTTTGCGAAACTGAAAAAAATCAACATTCTGGGAAAGTCAACATTTCGGGATTTCAACATTTTAGGAATTCAACTTTGTGGTCCTGGAGGAAAATTATTGATAGGTATCTATTAGTATTAACGTAAAAATATATCTGCCAACGCGTTTGACGATAATGCGTCAAAAACGTCAAATGCTATGGAAAGTCAGCCATATTTGTTTACTTTTTTTATATTCTACAGACGATTGGTAGGTATAGTAATTGCAAAAAACAGTATTGAATGAATGAACGACTTATGTGACTTGCATGAAAATATTAAAGCAAATCCCTTAAATAAGCTTTTAGATCAATCTTACAGTTACAATTCGATTTGCTATCACCGGTATTTGGTACGAAAAAACCTGACATAAAGTTTGCACTATAGTGCCTCTAACGAATGTACTTCATAAATTTAACGGTTTGTATAGAACCTGCGGTCCTACCGCGAACTACGAAATCAAATTTCGGGGATTTTTCTCTGTCACACTTATGATTATGACGCCTTCGCTGGAGTGACAGACATATCCCCGAAATTTACGAACTTCGATGTTCGCGGCAGCGTAGTCAGCTTTACGTACCTACAGCTACTGCAAATGTACGTAGGAAATTTATCACTTAATCTTTTCATAAACTGTGTCGATCTTTCGCTGCCGACAGTATGCCTATTTTTGAGTAGCGGCGTACATACTGGAAAGTGCAGCGTGAGTATGTCCCCCACAAGGTAGACCGGTGACCTGGTGAAGGTTGCAGGAGTCCACTGGTTGCGGATAGCACAAGACCGGTCATTGTGGCAATCATTGGGTTTATGTTGAGCAGTGGACTCCAACTGATGACGATGAGCAGTTTCATTTGAAAGCTTCAGACGACAGTTCAAACACGCCTGACTTTATCGGCTTAAGCCTTAGTCCTGTCAGCGAGAACAGCCTTGGTAAGGGCCGCCGCTGGTGCCTCCACACACACCCATAGGATCCCTGCCCCCAGGAATGACAGGAAGATGCTGGCACTCAGCACTGTCAGCTGCAACAAAACATACTTCAGAAACGTCTACTCTATATACGCAAGCTATCAGGCAGATATCATAGATATCAGGCAGAAAGACAATAATTTGAAGTTAGGTAAAAGGCACTCCGACAAAAGGTGATGAACGAGCAACTAGTGATCGGTGAGTTTTAATTCATAAGCGAGTGCGAAGCATCCAGCAGCACCGCTCAGTGCTTCAGACTCAGACCTTACACTAAGCATTATTTCACTCACACATCTTCAGACTATTTCAGTTCACTGCTGGACGTAGACTTCTCATATTAACTATGCGTATAGACGCTTTAGGAGATAAATGCCCGTAATCTCCACCCTGGGCAGGAGGATTGGCGATCGCAGTAATGAGTCCAATATGACGACGCTGCTCCTCGTCATCAATCAAAGAAAGATCAGTGACACTTCAATCCTATACTCGACTTTTACGATACCCGCGGGAAGAGTTGCGGTGGTGATAAATGAATACATTCCGCAACGCCGTCACCACACGGAATAAAATATTATTTACAATGCATATACTCAGAAAGTGTTCTTTTTAAAAGTAAACGTATGCACAAAAGATGATATTTTTCGCGCGTGTGGGAAAGAATTTTCATAGTACTTTTCCGCACGGCCTGGTTGGTACTGCCGAGATAGTCCGGTTTTCCTCGCATGTTGAATTGTAGGCTTTTTTCTAACTCGTGTCGGTTTTAAAACACTCGATTTGCTCTTGCTTAATAGTAACCGACACTCGTCCTGAAAAACGCCTACTTTCCACGCTTGTATCATAAATAACTATTCACTCACCACGGTATAATCAGTCATATGCACGGGGGCAGTGACAGCGCCCACTAGGCCTCTTTGTATCAGAGTATGTAAGAGGAAGGCTCCGTAGGAAGCTCTACCGCTCCACGCCCAGCCGCGCCATTCGACGATGCCTCTGTAGACTCCTGCAACATTCAATAGGTTGTAGGTAAAAAAATGCTCATTGAGCGCTAACGACCTTATGTAAGAGTACAGCTTAGCACAACAATAGGCGGGTTGCAGTATGTCAACGTCTAGGAACTAGTCAGCTTTAAGTTTGCAGGTAGGCCTAAATGATGGGCACCATGCACGCACACCTTTACTCCAATACACCTTTGACTCGTATAAAGCCTAGCACAACACGTCTAGAAAACTTCAGGCTATTCGTCTACTACATTTACTGAGAACATTTCACCCTCTAGCTTAAAGATGCGGCTGATGCATAGCACCATGCATGTTTGGACCGCCGGCTTGCACAAGAATTTAATTCGTGCAGGGGTTTCCATGGAGGACCACTTTTTTTTCGTGTGATAGGCTAACATGCGCCGCACTTAATGCATATTTACAAATAATATCTATCCTGCCAGTAGCCACTATAAATGCTACATACTCGTTGCGAATTAAACGGGCTTACAGTTGAAGATGCCTAGGATCGTGTAAAGTGGGAAAGGTAGTAGGAAAGCGGACCCCAAGTCCCGGAAAATGGATAGAAGAAGAAGACTCGTAGCGGACTCTAAACAGGATTTACTATAGCATCACCCACCTTCTAGCTTGAAGATGCAGATGATGAACAGCACCACACAGATCTGGAACGCTGGCTTGTTCAAGCTCGTGTACAATACGTCCAGAGGTCTCCATGGAAGACCATTACCTTCTTTATAATGTGAAAAGCTAACATACAATGCATGTTCACGTAACTACCCAGCCTATGACTATTAACGCCCGCAACTACAGACGTAAAATGCTCCGGACTCCAGGCTTTACTTTGGGAACACCCACCTTCCAGCTTAAAGATGCAGCTGATGATAAACAGCACCACACAGATTTGGAACGCGGGCTTATATAAGGCCGCGTACAGAACGCGGAGCCACGGCGCCGCTCGCGGCCCGTCCATGTAGAACAGCCCTCCTGACAGGATCACTCCTACTGCCAGGGGGAATAGGAGCCACACTGCCCATTTGTATTTCTGGAAATGATAAATGTAAGCATAAGTCTCGATATAGAAATCCTGATTAACCTGGGAAGTAGATTTTTTAATTCGCTATTTAGTTTAACGATTCAAAAGCGCTCGTTGCTGGGCCTAGATGAATAAAGAATACTTTGACTTTGAACCTTCACGACCTATCACAAAATCTTCAGCCTACATTACATGATTTACTCCTCTTCTTACTTTCACATCCGTAGCCTATTTCAGCCCACTGCTGGACGTAGGCATCTCCATTAACTATGCGTATAGACGCCTTCAGAGGTAAATGCCTGTAATCACCACGCGCAAGCGGATTGGCGATCGCAGTAATGTGTCCACTATGATGACGCTGCTGCCCATCATCGATCTATCAAAGAATGGTCAGTCACCTTAGTCGACTCTTACGATCCCCGCGGGAAGAGTTGGCGTGGTGACAATTGTATAATCACTGCCGTCACCACACGGCCAACTACGACGACAACTACGTACTTATACCTCTAACAAATAATTTATCGATACAATAAAATAACTCTTCTACAAAAAGTTCATCACCCAAGCTTACTTTGAAATTACTTAGATACACTTCTTACATCAAAACTGAAGCCTTGGTGGCCTAAAGGTTTTATTTTCAAAGCCAATTGTTTTGTTTGACGAAAGAAATACATCAGTTTCGTTTAGATCGATATTAATAATTTACATAAGCAATAACTACTATTTATTAATCTGGACATAGGTGATCTTGGTCGTTTTTCTTTGGTATATGACATCTAATATTTATAATAATAATAATAATAATAATATATCATTTATTTCGAACACATGGTCCATAGCACAATCACATATCAAAAAATAAAATAAAATAAAATAATAATAATTAATTAATACTTAACATCAGAAGTTACAATAGTGTTAAATTAAATTAAATTAAATTAAATTAATATTCAATATAAAAAGCAATAAAAACTAATAATTAAACTAAAATAAAAATAAGGCTTGTCCAGGGTCCACATGGATGGCATTCCAACTCCTCACTATGGGACACTCTAGCCTATCAATAATGGTGTTCAGCAAGTCGCTGGCACTATCACGCACGCGACGCATCAGGGAGGCAACTCGTTTCCGCATTATAGCCTGAAAACCGTCTACGCGGGCCTCTGCAAACATACCTGATGCGCTGCAGAAACGGGGAAGCCCCAACAACATCCTGAAACCATTATTGTATTGAACGCGTATGGCATTGAGAGATTTCTGCGTACACTTAACCCACAGGCTGCACGTGTAAAAAGTCTGACAAAATGCTTTAAAAAGAGTTATTTTGATATCCCTCGTACAACGTGCAAACCTGCGAGCCAACATATTGCTTCTCATTGCCAATGCCCTACGCTCCCGCTCTATATCTAAGTCATCCGTGAGGTCTTCGGTGACCCAGTGTCCCAGATACTTAATTTTGTTTTAATTTATAATTTATATAGTATTAAGTAGTGTGACTACTGGAGAAAAATTAAAAGTACAAATAAAAATATTTAGTTAATAAATAATTTGATTTGTACTTTCACAATATGTTTAAGCTTAGAACCTTAAATCTGGTCATATCCTTCCCCTCTTGCTGCCAGTAGTATGTGAGGAAGCCGCCAGCCAGCCCCAGGGTGTAAGTTGACAGGTTCGTGTGTCCTCGGATGTAAAGGAGGCGGAATGTGTCATCTGTGGCGTATAGGTTGCGGTATTTCCTGAAATGTTTAAGAATACATTTTTACACTTTAGAAATACGGCAAATAATAAATTGTCTCCGGCATGGCTCGCTACCGCCTTTCAATGTGTCTTACGGTAGATGTAGTTAGACTGGAGCTAGCAATATAGGTAGTCATCAGCGTTGCCACGCACTCTAACAAGCTCAGGCAGATCAGCTTATCCACTGATATAATATCATGACTTCGATAACACTTTTGAACAAATTTTCCACGTTTATCAAACGCTGAAGCGCCGGTGAGCGAAACACACTGAAAGACCAACAAGCCAAGTGGGCCGATACTCAATGAACTTTTACAGAAAACCTGAGCGTTCCCTATCAGCGCTATCAATTTCTTTCTTTGACTTTGTATTTGTGACACAGAAAGTTACACTAGCGAAAACACGACCAGACCTAATAGTGTTTTTCTGGGTATCTAAGGCCTTCTCTTGGCTGTTATTTAATGAGATGTTTTATGGTGCTCGCTGATTAAATCCTGCCAATACCCAAGGACCTTAATCGGCTACCGACTGAGCTATGGAGGCTGCAAAATTAGACCAAATCATGCTTTCTATGGATTACCCAAATTTTATGGCTTCCCTTGGCTGAAGTCTAACAGCGAGTGACATGGTGAATAAATCCTGCTTAGATATCTGAAGACCTTGAAAATCTACTCTCCATATGGATCTCCATATCTCGTACCAATGAGTTATTCCGAAACTTATGTACGTAATATCAGATGATATTTACCATTAGCTTTCGGTGAAGGAAAACATCGTGAGGAAACCTGCATACATCCACGAAGAAATTCAAAGGTGTATGTCAAGTTCCCAACCTGCTTAGGGCCAGCGTGGGGACTATAGCCCAATCCCTCTCATATATGAGAGGAGGCCTGTGGCTTAACCTTCGCTGTCAGTCTATGAACCTGAGGGTCGTAGGTTCGAGAAGGTTCTGGGCACACCCAGCAGTGGGACATTATATAGGCTAAAATATTATTTATTTATATGGATATAGGATGAAGCTGAGTGCGCCTTACTCCGGTGACTGTATGACGACAGCGTCCAGGTCCTGGCAGTACGTGTGAACCGCCGTGATGGCCAGCGCCAGCAGCAGCATGGCGGCCAGCGCTACCGTGCGCCGGCGCGCGCTGCGGAGGGCCACGCACACCAACAGCCCCAGGCAGAACAGCTGCGTGTCTGCTGCCAAATACCTAGAAAACAATGGCTTCTGTTGAGTGTGTTAACAGTAAGAATACATTTGTCACCACCATCTTCCAAAATCTGGCAGCGTAATAACTAATGCTTTCCACATGATGCCAACGTCCACTTTCATCATCGCACCGCTCGCCACCGACTGGGCGCTCATCCTCACACCTTGCAACCTAAATGGTCGCGCACCGTGCGGTTTCAGAGGAACTTCCTCCCGCGGACAGTCCGTCTATGGAATGAGCTCCCTGCCGAGGTTTTCCCGCTGGACTACAGTATGGGGTTCTTCAAAAGAGGAGTGTACAAGTTCTTATTGGGTCGGCAACGCGCATGTGACACCCCTGGGGTTGCAGGCGCCCATAGGCTACGGTGACTGCTTTCCATCAGGCGGGCCGTATGCTTGTTTGCCACCGACGTGGTATAAAAAAAAAACATATTTTGTGCCAAGCCCTTGGACCCATTATAAAATTCAGTTTAGATCTTTTTTTCATGTCTAAATCGACAACGAAAACCGAAATATCTGTTCTCCATTCATCCTAACTACTCACCAGGCTTGTGGTGCACAGTGCGCGTCCCCATACACGTAGTTGTTGATATACAGCACATGCGCCCACCAATACTGGCGACAGGCATCTGCTTCCGCCCCCACCACAAGCTCCCATAGCGGACCGCTGCCTAGCCTTCGCATCCATGTGGAAATTGTGGCCAGCACTAGGGCGTACGTCGGGGTTAATCTGGAAAGGTATAGATCGTTTTTTAAAACATAACCCGAACCAAATTCTTCCAGATCTGGACTTTGCTTGAGCTCGTGGAAGGAAAAGGACTCTAATAACAGTAATAACGTTGATATCAATTCCTGGTAAAATAAATATGAACAGTTGAAAATTGCAAAGCATTTGAAGTTATCCTTATGGTTAGGAAGATTGAATGTCAGTCGCGTAGCTTGTCAGATCAAACCTTGGAGTGCCATTGCTCAGGTTATGTTTTAAGGGGTCGTAAACAAATATTTTCTACTGCGTTGCCTCGCTCGTAGCCGCGATCTTCGAAATTCATAAATTTCAAGGATTTGTCTCTGTCATTCCAACGAAGGCATAATTAGAGTGACAAAACTAATGCTCGTAATTTAGGGTCGCTGGCTCCAGACGAGTGAAACGTCCCCATGCCAGTGAAACGTGAAACTAGACATGATGAAACATGTAGGTGACTAGGCTTTAGAGGATCAGTATTAACATGATTTTTGCCCGATATTTTCTTCAGGTGCAGTGAATTTATCTCAACCACCGTAGTAACACGCCTTTAGGCCATTGGCCCCATGTAATAGAATGCCGCTCTGAGTGCAGCTGAAGGTATTACGCCAGCAGCAGGAATCTGGACATGATGAAGAATGTGTGAGTCACCAGGCTTCCGTTTCAGAGAACCTCTTTAAGCGTATTTTTTCCCGATATTTTCTTCAGCTGCAGTGAATTTACCTCAACCACCGTAGTAACACGCCTTTCGGCCATTGACTCCAGGTAATAGAATGCCGCTCTGAGTGCAGCTGAAGGTTGTACGCCAGCAGGAAACTGGACATGACGAAGAACGTGTGGGTGACCAGGCTTCCGTTGAAGAGGATCTGCTTGAAGGGGTCTTCGTATGACTGGAACAACGTTTTTATTAAATGCAAAATTATTTATTATAGTTTGATTAGAATTTGTCTCTTTTGTGCATAGTCAGAGAAAATCATACACTATTTGAAAATAGTTATTTATTATACAAGGGGGCAAAGTTGTTGTTTAACTGTCGTGCCAATATTGAGACCTGAGCTAGAGAAAGATTCCGAAATTGAGCCACGAGCGTAGCGAGTGGTTCAAAAACTGGAATCTTGAGCATTGCGAAGGTCACAAGGCACGAGAGTTGAACAAACTTTGCCGCCAAGTGTAATACAACTTTTTTCCCCTCACTATCGCGAGGAAATATGATCACAAATCTCATCCAAATGTAAATTAACTTAAAGAAACCATTTAAAACTCAATGTCGAAACGTATCGTAGAATAGAGTTACTTCTGGAACTTAAATATAGCCAATGGCTTACAAAGTCAAAGTCACCCATGAGGATTGACCAATTTAAAATGTGAGCTCCGATTGTGCATGTTTACTACGGTCATACAGATCCACTTATACTAGGCAGTAGGGGGGCTATAGGAATTAGAGCAACGTCAAATTACTTTATTCACATGTTGGTAAAAAGCGTTTTTACCCGCTAAATTATCACCAAATTAAAAATTTAAAAATAACCAACTTTAAACGATTTCTCCAAGATCTCTGGACTCTATCATCTGTGTTTTCCATCATTGGTTTCCTATTATGAAATCCTACTTTCTGAATGTAAATTTTTGTAAATGAAAGGATAAACGAGCGTTTTACGAGCTAGTGAGGGGAAAATGATTTTTGTTACCTACTTGTGCGAGAAATCTCATCAAGATGTGTAAGTAAAGTGTCGAACTTGTAAATTAGTTCAAAGGTAATCGCTTCAAGGTTTTGCCAATGGTGGGTCTCGTTAAACTAATTGTACTAAAACTTATTCAATTAAATTTAAAATACCTTTTCAATATAAAGAGGGTTGTCCACGTAGGCATACGACATGATCAACACGCTGTGTGAGAAAAACACGCAAACCATCGTCATGGTTCTGAAAAAAAAACATACTATTCACTAACAATCAGAAAAACTAGGTATTACCTTAAAAAAACAAAAGAGAATCGGCAGCGCGGACGCGGTGTGCAAAAGTAAAGTGAAAATGAAAAATACAAACATAATGCAAGAATTACACTACTGGGTCGTTCGCCGCATGCAAATAAAGTTGCCTGGCAAC
>JALPQI010007578.1:0-46815 GCA_025490895.1 Thaumatotibia leucotreta | reverse complement strand
GAAAATAGCATCCTGCAAAGCTAAATTTAGAAAAAAAAAACAATTCAAAACCATACTATTAATGTGAATTACTCTGCTATGTGGTGAAGGTCGCAGATGTCCGTTGGATGTGGGTGGCGCAGGACCGGTCATTGTGGCAATCTTTGGGAGAGGCCTATGTTCATCAGTGCACGTCTTTCGGCTGATATGATGATGATGATGATGATGACCATATAAGCTTTTAAATTGTTTGAGAATTTATCGATTGGAAAAGTTGTTTTTCTAACTTGTGTAGGTATAAAACAATAGTTATTATTTCATGTTTCATTGTGAGAAGCAAGTCATAGAAAAAAATAGTTTTTTTTCTATTCCGGGGTGACAATAATCCCATTACATATTTTTCAATAGAAATATAACCCCCTTATTCATACCTATAAACGTATCCTAACTTAGCAAGCCGCTAAGTATTATATGTCCCTTACACTCTTATAGACATATTAATAAGACCGAAAGGGACAAAAATATCTAGCGGCCTGTTAAGTTATGAGGAGTTTAAGAGTATAAGGGGGTACGGTAATTGTAGATTTTTATTCAATAATTTTGAAGTATATTATCTTGTATACATTTTATTATAGTGCTTATTATACACAGCAAAGAATAAATAATTTGTTAATTGCATCAAAAATTGGCAGAGTTTCATAAAATTTGTTTTCTCTCTGAAACTTTGACTATTTAAGTTTATCAAGTTCTAGTGTACGTGGTCTGATCTTCCAGCTTGGTAATTATTCTGGGCTCGTTATCATTATAATTAACATCAACTTTAATATCCAAAATTCGACCAAATTATACTTATGTTTAAATTCAGACAGTGTCTTTACTTAAGTATATTACCAAGATGAATGTAGAAGTATACAAGGTGAAATCGGGATTGTGATCCAAACTATGAAAAACTTGATGGTATTTTTGAAAAGGCTTTCCAGGCCCCTAAATGAACAAACTTTTTTACGCCTAGTAAAGTTCTGAATTTTTAGTATCCAGATAAAAATTCGGCTGCCCTATATCAAAACCTAGTAACTGCTTCAGACCAAATTTTACAGGAGAGCATAAAAACATAAAAGTGTCTGCCAAAATTTTTTTTTCAATAATAGATAAAAAACTGAACACGAATCGGTTGAATACTAATCACTGTATCAATTAACATCGTAATCATATAATTTACTCTTAATACGCACGTTTTATATCCCTTACTAACTTTGAAAACGTATTCAGCCATATCAATTTCGTCCATATCCCAAGTTCAATACCTAGTAAGGGCCCTTACTAGGTATTGAACCATTATTAACTGGTAGTACCGTCATCAAACTCAAAAGATGTTCTAAATTAAAACCTAGCGTTTTTTTCTGTTAACATAATTGATGGTTTTAAATGAAACGAGCACATTAAGAACAAGATATTTATTAAAAAAAATACTTATCACTGTATCAATTAACATCGTAATTATATAATTTAGTCTTAAATTTCAAAAATTAATCGGCGTCACCCTGACCACCATGAACTAAATCAATAGATGCGTCGTTAACTGGAAGATCATTCCAGAAGGATTTCCTCGAATCCGGCACTACGTTTACTAAGGTAAGTATCCCATTTTTTTCCATTGGTAATGCCTCTGGGGCTTGCTATGACAGCAGGGCTGGACTTCTCGTTGAATTTCGGCATGAGGAAGTTCAGCTCGTACAAAGGCTCTTTGAATCTGTAATATTAATAATAACATGACAATATATTCAATTAAAAGTTAAGATGGAAGAATATGAATGTTAAACCTTGTTTACCTTGTTTTTTTCTTTGCCATTCATACTGGTTTTCAGGTTCGATTGTTTATACGGTGGGATTAATTTTTTCAAAACATATAATTATCTTATATTTAACATGCATTATTTGAATTTATGTTGTTAAATTATGATGAAGTACCCCAATTGAAACGCTTTATATTTGCTTAGAGTGCTTTTGTAGTATATTCATAATAAATAAATAAACATTATGGTACAATCGTACATAAATCGACCCTAGATCCACAGTAAGCTCAATAAAGTTTCAGTTATGGGTACTAGATGATAATACATATACAGTATAATAGATACTTTACAATAAATAATTTATATAAATATATTTATTGCTAGAATATGCTAGTTTTTATCCACATTAATACACCTTTATTTAACAGATATATTATAAGCCTTTATAAACTCACAACAATATTCACTGATTCATTTGAAAAACTACTATTAAATGTATTTGTATTCAATTGATTCATAGCTTTGTACCAAGTCGACAAAAACTAAAGATGGCAAACAGGCAAAATGACCCTATGAGGCTATGACTAATGACAATAAAATGGGACAAAATAGATAGATAGATAGATAGATAGATGCAGACTTTATTGAAACATGCCATGACAATATGTAAACTTAACTAATTACAAACTATTAACTAATTACTAACTAATTTATTGTCACGTCATCCTAACAAAAAGGCGCCGACTCAGCATTTGCTACAGCATTGCTGCTGCGGCGCTGGTATTCTGCCGGAACCTAGCAGTGTGCGCGCAGCGCAGATACACTGTGTCCAATAAGTCGTAACACGAGTTATAATGATAATGTATAAGATTTAAACAAAACAAAAAGAAATCTATTAATTTACAGGCAACCTATTTCACACCTAACAACTTGCTGTTTTAAAGTTTATTTAAACTATATCTTAACTAGGAAGCCTTAGGTACCTGCCTGTTTTTGGAGAGTCATTAAATGCGATTTAAACTTACGTTTAAAAGATGTTTTTGAACAGTTAGGTTAAATAGGAGCCTAGGAAAATAATAAGCCATTACAGGAATGTGGAGGTATTTATATTTAGTGTATAAATACTTACCTAGTTTCTTTTGCGTTTTGGCTACTGTTGTTATTACCTAATAGCTGCTTCTATCAGGCGTTTTGATCTATGAAACTGTAAATGACGTTTCATTTTGGACAACGATGCAACATAACTATCAAACCACACAAAATTTCAATTGACACGCGTGTGATTGCGCTAGCGCATCGTCGCGGACTGACTGAACGCACATACTCTCCACGACCCGCGCGCCCCTCGCACAACGATGCTCAGATCAAAAACCTAGTATGGCTCATTGACCAGGCCAATACCTAGTATGTCCAAGCGACTTACTAAGTTTTGATATGGGATATATGCCTTACTAGGATTTAAACTGGTAAACCGTTACTAGACATGCGACTTACTAGGTTTCAAGGCATTTAAATCTCCGGTAATAAAGCAGATTTACGAGCTGGTGTCTTTGTAGTCGGTTGCGGACTTACTAGGTAAGTCCAAAAACATCAAAAAAACATTTTCTAAGAATTTGACCCTTACTAGGTTTTGATATAGGGCAGCCGAATATGATACGTTAGTTCAAGTTATCACTATCCAAGTCTCAAGTCAAGAAAAAATAATGGAAAGATCGAACAGTTTTCAAATAGATTTGGATTGAAATATGATCCCGTAATATCTACTCCAATAAAGCGTGTAAGATTGTTTAACAGATTCCATCCTCCATTCTATGCATGTAGAAATGTCTGTTTGATTTTTATAAAACAGATGCTAATTTATAGTGTGTATTCTAATATTATTTAAAATTACAGCTAACCCAGATAAATCTAAGTGCAAAAAATCTTACCCCGGGGTTTTTTGTTTTGGTATATTGTCAATGACCCACCTCAAAAAGCTAAAAAAAGCGTCGGCGTTATAACACCAGGGTGCTTAGCCAAGTTGCCAATCGCTAACGCTCCGAAGCGTATCGTAGTTTTCCATCTTTGTCATTATTTCTTATTAGTGCGACAGAGATAGTTAGTTGCCTTTCGTACACGCTTCACGATTGAGCGTTAGCGATTGGCAACTTGACTAAGCACCCTGGTAGGCTTAAATGGATTAAAACTAGTATAAAATGTATTTCACTCTTAAAATCAACAACCAATACGTATTCGTCAGTATATATTTCATCGTTAATGAGCTTATTACATCGCACGCATCCAACATTGGTTTATAATGAATCCACCGCAACGGATTTTATACCCACTTCCATTTGTGGTCGTATTGGGAATTAACTTCATATTAAAGTGGTATCTGCAACGGGCATGTTTGCAGAACTTAATAGAATTAATAAATCAATTGACAATTATAACAATGAAGCATTTATAAAGGCAGATGCAAAATATTTTTTCACGTGTTTTTATAAAAATCTATTGTACCATTATTTTCAAAACTATCCCCCTCACTTTTATTGGAACTTCTAAAGGTGTATTCAGACTAAACGAGCATTCGCTATTCTAACCCCAAACTCTACGAAGTTCGATCGTTACACAAAACATGATTTGTTGATTTCGTAGAGTGGGGGATAGAATAGCAAATGCTCGTTTGGTCTTAATGCACCTTGATATGATTTTAGATCTTTCGATTCTTATAACTAGGAGAACATTTTTTTCCCAAGGTTTTTTCCATCGTGTTACCATATTTTCATACATTTTGTACGGCGGTAACGGAATGAAAACTTCGAAAAATGAATGTAAATTTTGGGACAATTTTTTGGTCCTATTAGGATCAAAAGATCTAGTATTCTGCGTAGAAATAATATAAAAAAATATTTGATACAAAGAAAGTACCTGGGCTATATTAAAAAAATAATTGCTTCTATACAGAGCTAGTGAATAAACCTTTCCCATCGTATGTTTACACGGAAATTTGTGAATTTGTATTTCTCAATACAATGAATCAATTTTCTTCAATACAATGAATACTGACACATTGTGACAACGAAAAGCGTGTTTTTGCGAAATATGTTTCTGTTTGGGGGATAGGAAAAGGTAAGGTGGGGTAAAATGGAACGGTTTTTTTAATGTGGTTAGACAAAAAGTAGTCCTTCTGGCACAGCGTATATAGACAGGTAGCTTTTTGTGTCACCCCGTTAAAAAAACCGTTTCTTCTTACCCCATCTTACATAAGTTGTTTTTTTTAGGAATTAAATTTAACCAGATACGAGTATAAACAAGAATTAATTGCAAAACACATAGTAGGTAAGGGTTTTAATGGAAATAAAACTTATAACGTCATTCTTTTGTGTCATGATACTTCATATATATACCCTATAGTTTGTATTTTCCATTTCGTCATCGCTATACAAAATGTATGAAAAAATGGTAATGGAATGGAAAAAACCTTTGGGACAAAAATGGTCTCCTAGTTACCTATCAGAATTAATTTTAACCAGATATCAATTACAAAAAACATAGTAGATAAGGGTTTTAATGAAAATGAAACTTATAACGTCACTGTTTTGTGTCATTAAGTAACCCATATAGTTCGTATGACTAACCTTCGTAATACGATGGAAATTATCGTTAATGAATATTTTATTAAGCCCTTAATTACATATAATATTTTTGAAAACGACCCAAATTACTTAACCTATTTATATCCATACAAATCTAAAGCAAAATGTTTTCATTTCACTCATTTAGTAATTGCGTTCCGTTTGAAAAGCTAAAAGATTACGTGCTTTAACTGATATGTGCATGCATAATTTTATAATCTTTTCCTTCGAAACTAGGTTATCTTGCAATGTAGTTTATTGTTTATTACCGTACGTAAGGTATTAAATACGTACGTAAGGTATTAGGATTGGTTTCAAAATGTTTATTTATTATACCGTTGACATAATAATATATTGCTTAAACTATCACGATTATCACTCATATTTTAAAGACAAACGGGTTTTAACCGTTGACGTACTCGTAACTCTGAACACCGCAATCTTCAAGTGAAAATAATTATTTATAACTACAATTTCTGTGGATAATTTCTAAAAATAATTTCATAATATTGAATGTTCTGTAATATTATTCTTTGAATAACAGAATAAAGACAAACCAATTTATTGACAACTATATTTGACACTTTTAAAGTGTGTTTTGATTATCTTTATTTCATTAAACTACGTATTATTATATATTGATTTAAACTTTCACGATTATCACTCATATTTTACCTACAGACAAACGGGTCTTAATCGCGTAAACTTACGTTTAATTATATCCTGACGTTTCGGGCATGACGTTACACCCGTGGTCGCAGGCAGACTGGCGAGAGAATGTATCAACACCTTCGAGCTGCGCGGGTTTTTCGAACTACCCGCACTTGATCTTGATTATTCACTTCTAGGCTAGGGTTGTCACTAGGCCTACACACAACACTCACAACATCCAATGGCTTAAAAATGGATGTTTCACCACGCTTACATTTGTAAATCACGGGATTCCACGCAGACGAGATTCCTTGCCCCTCATTTTGATTAAAATTCCGATGTTTCTTAATTTCAATAGCTTCACGTACTTTTCGGCTATGATGTATACGCTCGGTTGAGAGGACTTTCGGGTTATGGAGCTCAATCCAGTGGTTAGGTCCGGACTCCAACAAATGCTCGGCCACAGCAGACTTATTCGTTTGACGCTTTTTAACAGCCGTGATATGTTCCTTGACCCTTTCCGCTATGGTGCGTTTGGTTTCCCCAATATAGGAACTACCACAGCTACAATCGATCTTATAAACGCCCGGTGTGTGATAAGGTAAAATATCCTAAGGCGACCTTAGATGACCTGCCACCTTTGATAACGGCATGTAAACGGTTGGTATGGAATACTTATTCAAAAGCGTACCTATTTTGTCCGTTACACCCCTGACATAAGGCAAAAATGCTGGTCGCCTTGCAACATCTGGATGTTTCTTCCTCGGTGTTCGTCTGGGTTGCCGTCTGTTCATTATGTAGCCATTTCTCTTAAGAACCTCCTGAACGTGCGATAACTCAATTTCTAGAAATTCAGGGTCACAAAGGTCATGTGCTCTGTTCTTTAGAGAATTAACCACAGACTGAAGCTGGCGGGGGTGGTGGTGAGACAAAGCGTTCAAATATCTGTCTGTGTGTGTGGGCTTCCTATAGACAGTGTGCGCCAAAGAACCATCATCTCGACCTATCACCTTTACGTCCAGAAAAGGCAAACTGCGCTCCGATTCCAATTCATATGTGAATTTGACTTTAGTATGAATGGAATTGAGATACTGGAGTAATTGCTCAACTTCATGCTTGCCACCCTCTCATAACACAGAAGACATCATCGACATACCGTTTCCATAATTTCACTGCCCATGGTTGCAGATCTATGCTGGCCTCGAAATGCTCCATCCAGATATTTGCTAAAACCGGTGCCACAGGGCTACCCATAGCAACTCCGTCGATCTGGAGATAATGCCCCCCTCCGTTGCTATGGGTAGCCCTGTGGCACCGGTTTTAGCAAATATCTGGATGGAGCATTTCGAGGCCAGCATAGATCTGCACGTTCAGGAGGTTCTTAAGAGAAATGGCTACATAATGAACAGACGGCAACCCAGACGAACACCGAGGAAGAAACATCCAGATGTTGCAAGGCGACCAGCATTTTTGCCTTATGTCAGGGGGTGTAACGGACAAAATAGGTACGCTTTTGAATAAGTATTCCATACCAACCGTTTACATGCCGTTATCAAAGGTGGCAGGTCATCTAAGGTCGCCTAAGGATGTTTTACCTTATCACACACCGGGCGTTTATAAGATCGATTGTAGCTGTGGTAGTTCCTATATTGGGGAAACCAAACGCACCATAGCGGAAAGGGTCAAGGAACATATCACGGCTGTTAAAAAGCGTCAAACGAATAAGTCTGCTGTGGCCGAGCATTTGTTGGAGTCCGGACCTAACCACTGGATTGAGCTCCATAACCCGAAAGTCCTCTCAACCGAGCGTATACATCATAGCCGAAAAGTACGTGAAGCTATTGAAATTAAGAAACATCGGAATTTTAATCAAAATGAGGGGCAAGGAATCTCGTCTGCGTGGAATCCCGTAATTTACAAATGTAAGCGTGGTGAAACATCCATTTTTAAGCCATTGGATGTTGTGAGTGTTGTGTGTAGGCCTAGTGACAACCCTAGCCTAGAAGTGAATAATCAAGATCAAGTGCGGGTAGTTCGAAAAACCCGCGCAGCTCGAAGGTGTTGATACATTCTCTCGCCAGTCTGCCTGCGACCACGGGTGTAACGTCATGCCCGAAACGTCAGGATATAATTAAACGTAAGTTTACGCGATTAAGACCCGTTTGTCTGTAAAATACGTATTACTATACTCGGCCGCCGCTATGAAGATAATACCTACTGACAGCTGTCAGTTTCATAGATCATCTGTCAACAATGTCACTTTTTGACACATAATGGAAATGACAGACACATCAATACACAGGATGTTAACAAAATGATGATACAAGATACCTAGTAAAATCTATTAATGAATTTAAACAATTTTCACTACGGGGTCAAATATGAGAATTAAAAAATATTTATTTCCTAGAAATGGGCAAACAGTACGTTGACCAAAACGTAGACTAAAACCCCAAAAATATTTGGAACATTCGTTTTTTCACGGGTTTGCAAATTCCGTTAGTAAAAGTTGTTCAAAATTATTAACTCTTTAACGGGCAAAACACAAGAAAATCATGGATTCAAGCCTCAATGCCGTTATATATATAGTACAAAACATTATGTACAAGAAAAAATACAAAAAGATAGTGCTAGGGTTTTTGAAACCGGTGCTATAAAGGGTTATTTATAAATGTTTTATTATCTTGTATACCAATTTGTTAACACCCTGTATTATGAATAGGTATGTATAATTTGTCCCCGAATATCATTATCAACCTACCTATTGCAACATCATAATTATACCAGAAAAGCTTCACTAATATCCACATAGGTTTAAATCCCTCACTTTGACTCCAGCCTTGGATGTCGAAATCGATAGCACCATTATGAAGCACGCGAATTTCGAATGCATTTTTTGCGTAAATAATCGACACTTAATAAAAGTTTATTATAGTCCTTAATCCCTTGTGTTAAGGTTTATGGTGACGGTACTAAGTGCTTGCGGCACCTCTTGGTATGCTCGGAATGCGGCTGCGACTCGATTCGTGACTTTGCGTTGTGAGATTAGACTGCGTAATGCTGGCTGTTTGGCATTGTCTTTGCCTTTTGCCTTCGTTTTAAAAAATGAAGTACGGACTAAGGAATGTGCCTTAGCGTGTTAACCTTCGAAATTCAAGTCATTAGACACGTCGCATGAAATAATTGTCAAAGTAATGTCGTTCACTGGTTTGGTTGGCCTTAGTGAAATGATAGTGAATTGTAAATATTGTTCAGTAGTACCATGAGTTGGAAAGTAAAGGACACGTTAGGTTATACTCGATATGTAATGCATTCTATCGTGCTCGCACTGACAAGTTGGAGCAAACGCGATGACCTGATTTATGTATCGAGTAAAACCAAAAGTTCCCTCCTTGCGTCGTATTCCTCATCACTGAGGGTCGTGACTTCTTCTCATAATTTTTGTTTTGACGATGTTACGCCATCTGTCTCGGTCGATTGCAACGTGTAGAGCCTCGTGAACTTTCGAGTCAAGGTTGGTGGATATTTGGTCGGACCATCGCATTGGACTTCGTCCCCTAGGCCTTTTTCCTTCGATCTTGCCAGTGACGAGGAGCTTCTCCAAGTTATCACTCGGTTTCCTGGCAATATGGTCAAAGTAGTCGAAGATACGACGAAGACATATTGTGCTCAGCCGAGTTTTGATGCCGAGTTCGGTTAAAATGGAGGCGTTTTTCCGACGAGCTGTTCAAGGTATCCGGAGCATCTTCCTCCAACACCACATTTCAAATGCATCTATTCGGATGCGGTCAGCTTTCTTTAGCGTCCAGGTCTCGGCGCCATACAAAAAGATGGAGAAAACCAGGCATTCACGAGTCTTCGCTTCGTGTGGTTAGAGACGCTTCTGGCATTCCAGATCTTCTGCAGCTGTGTCATCGCGCTCTTAGCCATTCCTATTCGCCTTCGCACATCTTGTTCACAGGAGCCGTGGTTTGTGAAACCTAAAGTTACCGATGCTTGCAAAGTCATGGGAAAGTTTCAGTATGAGTTGGAAAGTAAAGGACACGTTAGATTTTACTCGAAAACCATCGCACTCACAAAAAAATTAACAAACCTAAAAACTTGCATTATTCCACTATCACGCAATCTAAGAACACAATTTTACCCGTAACATTATCTTGCAACTTCAAAACAATAAAATGCTAATTCATTGCGGAATAATACATAATCTTTCGAAGGAAAGTTCGGTAAACTCTGTTTTCAATTTATATCATATAGAAAGGCAAAGCAATTGACATAGTTAAGAAGCTTGTACACAAGCAGGCAATGCACCTAGCTTAAGTAAGATATTAAAATTCAGAACCCACTCCTACAAAGGAAATTCTATTATAAATGCAATCATGCCCATGCCTCGAGTTTCGAAACGATTATTAGAATGCTTACGTGGTTCTAACAAAATATACAGTTAGTAAACGAATGAAGATTAAAGCTACTCGTTCTACACGGTGGAATTTAATCGGTGAACAGGAACCCATTTTTCTAATTCAGTAATCGATGGCGGTCACGTTTATGTAGTACTTATTAAGTGGAACCAAGTTTTTTTTTAGCATAATTTTTTTTTATGTTGAAATTAAAATTTATTGTCACCCTACTAATAGTTTAGTCTGAAAAGTTTAAGACCTCTTTTCAAACTATCAGCCATAGAAACTTAAAACATAAATGAGCAATAACCACTCACATGCTTTAATTTTTGCGATAGACTCTATTCCTATGTAAAATAAGAGTGATGCATGGCTGATAGTTTGAAAAGAGGTATTAAACTTTTCAGACTAAACCATTAGTAGGGTGACAATAAATTTTAATTAAAGTTTAATTTCAACATAAAAATTTGTTATGCTAAAAAAAAAACTTGGTTCCACTTAAGTACTACATAAACGTGACCGCCATTGATTACTGAATTAGAAAAATGGGTTCCTGTTCACCGATTAAATTGTGTATAATGATATTTAAACTTTAACGATTATCAGTATTTTCACATGTTAACGACAAAATTGTGAAATAGTCTGCCTGTGACCACAGGTGTAAGGTCATACCTATCCGAAACGTCAGGATCATACTGAATGTAAATTTACTTGTTCTACTTAGGGATTATGATTACAATTTTTACTATGGTCACAAATAAAATAAAAATATACTTTGAAGCTATCGTGGTCATTCACATTAATTATTAGTATGATTTAAAACAGGATATTTACCATTTATCAAAATCTAAATTATTGATCACCCGATATTTCGGCATTTTGCGAATGCTATCTTCACGGAATAACTAACGTGCTGCGAGCACACCCTAGCGATCTATGTTCTTTCTAATAATTTAAATATCATCATCATCATCATCAGCCCGTTGCAGTCCATTGCTGGACATAGGCCTCCCCCAAGGTACGCCACAGAGCTCGGTCTGCTGCTTTATGCATCCAGTTTCTGCCAGCCTCCTTATGCAATTAATAAATTTAAATTTACATGCTAAATATCACGTTTCAAGTCATACAAAAAAATAAAACTATATTAAAATGCTATTGTACTATACACGCCTGGCTTTGACCGAGGGCGCTCCGGACGAGGACCGTCTTAATTCGTCGTGGGTCGTAACATGTCAAGCAATCATCGACTTAAGTTGCGTGTATAACCCGGTTCGATAATTTGTATATGAGTCTCGTGGAATCTATCGCTTCAATCGGACTTCAATGAACGCCCTCGCCAAAAGTATATAATTTTGATCCCTTGTGACATAATACACCGTGTTTTTATTGATTTCCGTTAAATGGAAGGGAAGCTTATTTAGGTAAAAAATAATCAATTTCCTTCTCTAAAAAACTAGTGTCTTAACTCTAGTCTTACTGTTATTGAGTTATTAAAAAAATAAGTTTATTCACTGAACAAGTGTAATGCAACCTTTATTACATCCTAATGTTACTTATTTTGACATGTGCCGTCAGCAGCCGTCAGTCGCCTGAGATCTTATTCTTAAGGTTCTCATTCTTTCTCTTAAGGTTAAGGATCTTATTCTTAAGGTCATTACAATTATTAATTATTATGTATGCAAAAAAAAAATTTTTTTTTGAAATTAACAAAAGCCGATATACCAGTCAACTTCTATTAATGTCCCAAGTAACCTGTCTAATTTAACGGAAATCAATAAAAACACGGTGTATAAGTACTACTGTAATTTTTAAGAAACCGAAGTGAAAAGATTCGCAGCGGTAACAGTATGAATTAAGAAAGTTATAAAATTTTGACAACACCACGATAATTGGCGAAGCTTCAAGTGAACAATATATCAACTCATACTTTAGGCATTGGTCCCACCAAAAGATGTGCTATGAGCTATCGACTATTTTCTTGGCCAAGAAAAGAACAAAAGTTATAGATGATATAATTATTATGATCTCAAAAGTACGAACAAAAATTACTAAAATGTGATATTTAATTGTGATATCGTACTTATTTCAAACACAATCAATTTACTAATAAATGAAATGATCCCGTGTCATATCGCTGTCTGTCACATTCCAGGCGAGTGGATTTTCTAAAGGTGGATTTAAACCAAACGAGCGAACACTCATTCTATCCCCCATCTACGAAATCAACGAATTTCGACGAATAACGTTTTGTGTGACGAACGAATTTCGTAGAGTGGGGGTAGAATGAGCGAATGGTCATTTGGTATTAATGCACCTTAAGAATAACAATTTACACTTTTTTTAACTGTTGGTAATGTTTTACCTCGTAACATTGACATTAGTTCTGTTTCTTTTACGGTGAAATGCCAAGATATTCTGTCATTTTGCAAGTTACTTCCAGTTTTTAATTTTTAAAGCAGGTTACCTCTCGTCTACTCGCTGTCCGTTCATCGCAGTTGATGTGTCAAGTGCCTACATAGGTAACGCCTTTAGTGAGTTCATTGACCGGGAGAAAGTAGGTTTAAAGCCCAGCTGGCATTAAGTATCCATATTCTTCGAGGATACGTTGTACGTTCATCATCATCATCATCATGTCAGCCTCCGTAGCCTAGTTGGTAGTGACCCTGCCTACGAAGCTGGAGGTTCCGGGTTCGAATCCCGGCGAGGGCATTATTTGTGTATTTATTTATCACAAATATTTGTTCCTTGGTCATGGCTATCTATGCATTTAAGTATCTATATGTATCTATCTATTATATATATCGTCGCCTGGTACCCACATCGCAAGCCTTAATTGAGCTTATCGTGGGACTAGGTCGATTTGTGTGAGATGTCCCAAGATATTTATTTATTTGTTTATTATTTCAGCCGAAAGACGTCCAGTACTGAAATAGGCCTCCCCCAAAGATTACCACTATGACCGGTCCTGTACCACCCGCATCCAGCGGACTCCTGTTGTAAGTTCATTTTACTATAAATGGCGACTTATTTTCCAACATTTTTATTTACTTTTTTGGAATTTCTTTGAAACGTATCTTACGAGATAACAACTCCCAGTTTAATGTTTAAGTTATTTTTGTAATTATAACTAGTTACAATTAAATAATCACCAAATAAAAAAATTAATAACAACCAACTTCAACCGATTTCTCCAAGATCTTATTATCTGTGATTTCCATCATTGGTGTTCTATCATCAAATCCTACTTTCTGAATGCAAACTCTTGTAAATGAATGAAAATTACCAAAAGACCCATACGTGTACCTAACATTTAAAGAGATCCCTCGATTTCTCCACGATTCCATCATCAGACCCCAACTTGGTGCCAATGGGACCATCTCGGGGTTGTACACGTTCGATCACAAAAGAAAAATTTAAAACCGGTTCACGATTCTCGGAGATATCGGGTAACATACATACAAAAAAAAACAGTCGAATTGAGAACCTCCTACTTTTTTTAAGTCGGTTAAAAATACAACGTGCATTTTAGGCATTCTTTATGATAATTTCGATCGGTATAGTATTAACACTTAGTGAAACATTACTGGGCGAACGTGTTAATTTGCGAATGTATGGAACTGGTTTTGGATTACTTGGACCATTAGTTTAATTGTTAATTTAATAACTGTACTAAAAGCTAATTCTTTTCGTCATAATTAAAAGTATTATTGCAGTTCAATGACAATGAATACAAAGATCATTAGCAAAATAACGGTTTTAGTAATTTAATCTTCAGAACAAAACAAGTAAATGCTCATTGGTGAATTAGGTGTTAAGTGTCCTTCCTTGTCTTTCGAAATCATTATTTGAAATTTGTTAAAAAGTTTTCTTTTCAATTTGTTCATTGTCTTAATTTTGAATTTATGGGTAATTTTAAGGTGCATTCAGACCAAACGAGCATTCGCTATTCTATCCCCCACTCTACGAAATCAACGAATCACGTTTTGTGTATCGATCGAATTTCGTAGAGTAGGGAGTTAGAATAGCGAATGCTCGTTTGGTCAGAATGCACCTTTAGGGTTATTTTTACTCAGAATCACGAACTCTTTCGATTCCAACGGGAAATGCTTGACATTCATACGAAACGTCAAAAAAACCGGTCAAGTGCGAGTCGGACTCGCGCACGGAGGGTTCCGTACCATTATCAAGTTATTTGGTACGTTTGTTATATGTGACGCTTTTTTGTATCTGTTGTTATTGCGGCAACAGAAATACAGCATCTGTGAAAATTTCAACTGTCTAACCATCACGGGAACGAGATACAGCGTGGTGACAGACGGACCCTCAGCGGAGTCTTAGTAATAAGGTCATATTTACCCTTTGGATACGGAACCCTAAAAAAATTCTGAACAGCCAGCACAGATATCATATATACCATAGATCAAGCAAACCTATCTACTTAGCGTGTCAAATGAACTTAGTGAAATCCACTGAGTTGTCCGTCTTTAATCGCAGCTTGCAGCTTTCGGGCGTCAAATTTTGTAAGTTGAAGTGAACAAAAACATTAACAATGCCTCTTAAAGTAATACTAATTGCATCAACACAAAAAAATATGAATACTCAAGGGCCTGAGACGTATTTAAAATCATAGGCAAGTAACAACTTCAGTACAAAATCTGAAACGCTCGGCCGCCATACAAATGAATGAACTTGTTTCTTCTATCCAAATCTAATTCTGTGACAGCCAGTTAATGAATGTGCCCATAAGCAGGCATTTAAGACGTTCACCGCTCTAAGGCACTGACGCTCCATCAATCACCATATTTTTTTAAAGAATGTTCGAGAATTAAAACGCGACGTACGTTGAGTAACTGCGCATTGGGTTGCTATGGAGTACTCTAATACACGATAAAGGAGGCAATTTGGACGATAAACCGTATTTTAGACAAGACGGTGAATAGTTGAGCCGTGACTGAGAAGCAAATATTTTGTGAAAATACACAAACAGACTCGAGATTCGAACCTGATCTCAGGTAACTGCCGACTGGGCTACGAAGGCCCTATATTATTGCGATACAGCAAGGAAATGCCTCCAGTATCCTCGGTACAATGCCACAAGCCGTACAATGCAATAGCCGTGTGGTGACGGCAGAAAGAATACATTTTTCACCACCCCAACTCCTCCTGCGGGTGTCGTAAAAGTCGACTAAGTGATTGAAGTGCCACTGACCATATTTGATTAATTATTGATGATGGGCAGCAGCGTCATCATAGTGGACACATAACTGCGATCGCCAATCCGCTTGCCCAGCGTGGCGGTTATGGGCATTTACCTCCTAATGCGTCTATACGCATAGTTGATAGGAGAGGCCTACGTCCAGCAGTGGACTATCATAGGCTGATGATGATGATGATGATGAATGCCACAAGGGCCAATCTTAGATATGGGTTAGGTTACATTCATCATCATCATCATCATCATCTCAGCCATAAGACGTTCACTGCTGAACATAGGCCTCCCCTCTGGACCTCCACAGGTACCGGTTAGATGCGACCTGCATCCAGCGTGTCCTGGCGACCTTCACAAGGTTACATTAGTTAGATGTAATGTAAATATGTATATAAATTGTAAATATTGGAAGTCATATAGTATCAAAGAAAAATAGACCAAGATCACTAACATCCGAGGATATGTATAAATTGGATATAGGAATATGTACCTATATAAATTGTACTGTTTTGAAAATAAAGACCGATTAACACGAATTGCAGCTAAATGCGGACTATTTAAATCTTCAAAAAACACACTGAAAAGACTTTAGTAGAAGTTGACACGAGACGAGGTTCCATTTATCCTGAAAATTATCCCTGAAAAGATTGAAATGAGACGTAAAGTGGGAATGCTAACAAAGGGCACGGTTTCGTTTGTTTTTGCTAAAAACTCAACAGTGACGAGGATTTCATTTTATTTTATTTAGAGTGTGACTATTTAACTAGTATATGATCCTTGTTTTATATATTTATCTGTGTGCAGCAGCAGTTTTAAATTCGCATTAAGCATGTGCATGACTAATGGACTAATATTTCAATATCACGCCAATCGAGATGGTCCCGCTGGTACCAAGTCGGGGTCAGATAATGGGATTTCGGAGAACTCTATTTTTGATTTATTTTAATCTGTTGCTTAAAATATCGTCAACACTGTTTCGTCTAATCGTCGCCATATACTCGTACCGGAGTGACCAGAGTGCTGACTAACAGTTTTAACAGTTCACAAGAACTGTCAAAAACTGATAGAAGTTTAGGTCCTAAACTGAATCGCGTTAGTAGATCCTGGTAGCCTGGCCTCTGTTGTCATATTTTAGAACACCGTGTCCACTCCGATATATCTGATAGCGACTGCAAGTAACGGGCCTATTACGCCATTAAGCCCCCAACACACGTAAAGCAGCCTGTCGAGCAAATATTTATACGCAGGTGCACAATGACCGCTGGAATTGTAATCAGCATTGATTGGCGAGAGGAATTGATGATTACTTTGGTTACACGTAGAGTGAGAAATTATGTGGAAATTAGGCAAATGACTGGCGTGTCTGAGGGGACATTTGGATGTAATTGGTGCCCCTAAAATAATCCAAACTTAACCCTGTAACGTATACGATATCACGTTTGGCCACTTTGGTTGTGTTGAGCTTAGACTCTAGATTTTTTTTTAAAACATGCAATGAAATATTGTCTTCACGTTCCTTAAAATAGACTCGGAAGTATCGCTTTTAGGGCGCAGTAACTCACTGAGATGAAATCGAATTTTATAACAATTTTGAGTTTTTTATATTTCGACAACATGGTCATTATTTTTTTTGTATTTCTGTGTATGTTTGAGAAAAGCATTATACATGCCTCGGCGTGAAAACGAGTTCCCGGCCTCGATACTTATTCTCGTTGTATATACAAACTTGGCCGGAAATTCCTCATTTTCCCGGCCTCTGATGTAATGTACTAATTTCATAAGATACCTAGTGGTAAAGTATGCTGTGTAAAAACTTGTCATTGTCATATTTAATCTACATAATTTTCATCAATACCTTATTCTATTATGATGTCTTAGCACAATCAATTCACTAAATCCAATCCTACATCTCCCTTTCTTTTTTTCAAAGTTTAATTTTTAAATATAAATATGGCTATTGCAAGTTTCTGCCAACATTCACGGTTTCAACTCAACCGTGGACAAAATCAACAGAGTTCCCAAAAGTCGTCAAACAGAGTTCAGGATGTCCCCTGGGAGGCACTAATACGGTCCCAGACTAGGGACAAAGAAATATAGAGACTGTTACTGAAAGTGATTACAGGGCTGAGATTATTTAAGTACCTACCATAATTTTTGTGAAACATATTGTTTTATAAAAAAAAATGTTTTTTTTTTAGTAGACACTAACACTATTATATTCTATAAATTATAAGTATTAAATGTCAAATTATACAAAAAAAAATACGAAGATTATGAACGCTGGCGATCCTACTTCATTATTTTTTTTTGTGTATGTAACATTTTATGTAATTAATAATGACGCATTATTATTTTTATAAAAATGCCTTGTAAGCAAGCAGTTAGCGTAACCTATGGAAAATTGTAACTCCAATCAGATTTGAATATCCAAATATGCGTGCTTGGCCGACCTCCATTTTTAAGGTTATCATAGTTCTTTGGGAAAAACCTATGAAATTAATATATTGTCACGCATAAAGCTATCAAACTAACCAGTTTTGTCATTGAATAAAGGCGTGCATATAAAATCTTCCATCAGCGATCAACAAATCAATCACCAATTACGAGTATCTTTTTTTTTAACTTGCTGCCAGAGACAATAGTACATTACTACCGAGGCCGGGAAGTGACTGGTTGCCGGCCGAATATATGTAGACGGCCGAACGAAGCGAGGCCGGATAGTATTCACTTCATGGCCGAGGTATGTATAATGCTTTTCTCAAACATGCAATGAAATGAAACAAAAAAAAATATCTTCTTTCTAAGAAATTATAAGTCAACTACATAACTAAGTCTTTGAAACACAACAAAAGTAAAATACGACACCGACACCTCATTTTTTTTTTAAGATTGACCTGTTTGAAAGTTGTAAACTTTTACTTTTAAAAAGCGGTATTAGACGACGCGGTCGGTTGGGTCCAATTAATCGCATGCGGTGATCGGGGCCGACGGATCGCGCCGTATAATACTGCTTTTTAAATATTATTTTGAGTAGTTATTGTACATTTATTTTAAATTATATAATTTAAATACCTAATTATAATTGCAAAAATTTGCCAATCATTTTTTTTTATACTAATATTACTTACAGATAATTATTGGCTAAAAGCCAAGATGCCAGGTCACAACCCTATTGTAGTGAGGGCATGACGTATATAAACGTACATGACGTATATAAACGTATGTGACGTAGCATAGCTACGTATGTAAAGGGCACGACCTTGTTAGAACCAAATATGTAATATGTTAAATGTCAACTAAATGTCACACACGTAGGCTTCTTAGTATATAAGCACATGTAATCTAACAATAAATATTCAGTAATCAGACTATCATTTACTACCCTCCGAGCCCTCCAACGCCTCACGCTACATGGCGACCGTGACAGGACTCGAACCTGCAATCTTCGTTTCGTCAAATGAAAATTAAAAAAGAAGCACTTGCCGGCCTAGGCCGGCAACGAGGTACTTCCCGGCCACTTTTTAGGCACGTAACTACAACATTTCATTGCATGTTTGAGAAAAAAATATTTCTACAGTTATTGAAACATTATGAGGTGTACTTACGTGTCCACAATATGTTATATAAGGCATAATCGAACGGACAAGCGTCAAAATGCCAGCAGTGACCTCCGTGCCGCAATGGCCGAAACCGGTAGGAGACATCATCATCATAAATATTGCCATAAAATACATAAGCACTCCTTATGAATTCACTTCTCTGCCCTAAAGGAACCCGGGCGAATTTAATAAGACGAAACCCTAGGAAATGGGGCGATCTTTCGTAACGTAAATTTTGTCCCGAGACACAGTCTGATGAATGTACCCTAATGCTGACATCGCAAACCTGACTATTATGTCACATAACTTAGCGGAAATTTGCTTGATAAAAGCAGCCATGGAAATCCAATTAGAGGTCAACGAACTGTGTACGAGCAACATTTTGAGTAGGTATGGTTTTATTTGGTCATTTAATATTTATACGAATATTTATTAATTATTTTTTGCTGGTTATTGTGTAGTGTTAAGATACTTTCATATATTACGTATTAAGTCAAAAACTGAATGATGAATCTAATACATTTTGTAGTAACTAGACTACAGTCCGATTTAATTAGATTTTAACCTACTGTTATTTTATAATAGATAATGAAATCTATGCAATTTATGTCAATCATTATGTTGTGATCCTTCAGAACTATAAATCAATGAGAACCTGTAAACATATTTAAGTATCCTCAAGAAAATTCATAAGGAATTAAAACAGACCAATAATAATGTTTTGAGGGGATATGGCATCTCGAAAGAAAGAAAAAATGTCTGCTACTAATATGTTGGTCTTGTTCTTTTGTTAAGAATTTTCAAGTAAAAGTTTTCTTGGCAATGAAAGTACTCCGCTATTCGGGAATTTGTCACGGTGGTCGACCTGCCTGGTTCACTTCCAAAACACTCACATTAAACCAATTTACAATGTACCCTGCAACCTCAGTCTTAGAACACATTTTCTTTAGTAACGCAGGTTGCTATAGGACGATTCAAGAATTTTTATTGCGTTTTACGTCTAAAATTACGTATTCCGTGGCTGTTTGAAGGGAAATTTGCAATGAGCCGCAACGAAGCCGAGTAACGTGTCATGAAGACGTTCCATACAATTACGATTTCTCGGTTATTATAAGTTTTTAGTTGGAAAGTGTTTCTAGAACAAATCTTACACAATTCTCGATGGCTGTCACATTCCTCCTAGTTTAGCATTCATTTGTTTTTGGTACTTAGGCACCAAAAACAGTTATTGTATATAGAGCTTCATATAATTATATGGTGATCAATCCAAATGGGACAGTATGGAGGCTTTACATACAAAGTCAAAGGGTCGACGGCGGCACTGAAGTATTGAAAAAACCATATATCATGTATCAGTATCAATAGATATCATGTTTCTTAGTAACATTTACTACTTAAGAGCTACACATCCGATATCCAAAGGAACATAATGAAATTATATAAAAAAAAGTCCAGGTTTGATTCCTGGGCCGAGTACACGTAGTTTTGTAAGTGTATGAATGCAGTTTTTCTTTTTACTAAAATGGACGTCATGGTTTCTAAGACAAGAGTTGGCTATCTGTTATGGTTTCAAAAACCTCCATACTGACCCATTTGGATTGATCACCCTGTATACGCGTCAGAAGCCTATTACAATCCAGTGAGCTTAAGTGGCATTGTATTTATTTTGTACTCTTTAATTATTCTAATAAAACACATGGTAAATATCCTGTTTTAAATCATACTAGTAATTCTTCTAAAATACATTGTAGGTAGGTACATTTTACTTGATATAATGCTCTCTTAATGTAAAGAATATTAAATCCATGGAAAAGTTCCTGCTTTCGTTCACTTTTTAATTCACCTCTTGTTAAACTATTTTTCCGTGTCCGAAGCAGCTGCATATGTAAAAAGAAAATGTATGTGCAATTATTTTAAACAAGGTATAAGGAAATGCAAATTATTTTCCGTTACCTATTAGCATATATATCCTATAGACTTCAAAGAAATTATTCTGTTATGTAAGGTTATGTGCAATGATTTTAAACAAGCCGGAAAGAAATACGACATGTTTTCTAACATGTTTTGTAGTTTTTCATAAGATTTCAGGAAATTTATAATAGTATATTACGACACAAGTGCGAAAAACATGAAATTCGAAACGAGTGGCGACAAAAACACGACCGAATGGAGCATAATGAAAACATAAGCGCAGCACGACCAAATTGAAATCCCATGGCAAATCCAATTATTAGCGAAAACGCTCATGTATATTTTATATAGCGAAACATAATTAGCGATTGCCAACCAACTGCGACGCTGAACTAATAAGGGCGTATTCTGCCGTTTTCATATTTGCACAAATTACATTAACGCTTATAGCCCTGCTGGGACCGGTAACGCAGACGGGCGATTTTTTTACCGCTTCGGTGGACACCAGACGGGCGGTTTGCAATTATAGTCGACATATAGAAAACTTTTCACTCTCCTGATGAAGAGTTTAATATTGTAAAAGTGTTCCTTATAAATCGAATGCTGTTTATAAATAATGTTCGTGAAACAACATGAAAACTTGTAGTCAAATCTAAAACCTTGCACTAAGGAATGTGGTGCATAGGACTGGTAGTTATAATTATGGTATTATTTTTAAGTTTTATACTATACATATGTAGGTGACATTTTTTAGCAAATCTATCTACTGTAATGTCTGTAATACACTTCATGACTACATGTTGGTAAGAATCATGCCATATTCGTAGTACAGAACAGATACAACTAGTGCCAACCACAACTAGTGCTAGAGTTTGTCAGCCTCCGTAGCCTAGTTGGTAGTGACCCTACCTACGAAGCTGGAGGTTCCGTGTTCGAATCCCGGCGAGGGCATTATTTCAGTATTTATTTATCACAAATATTTGTTCCTTGGTCATGGCTGTCTATGTATTTAAGTATCTGTATGTATATATATATCTATTATGTATATCGTCGCCTAGTACCCACATCACAAGCCTTAATTGTGCTTACCGTGGGACTGGGTTGATTTGTGTAAGATGTCCCAAGATATTTATTTATTTAGTGCCAAATTCTTACACTTTTGATACAAACGCCCGAATTCATATTGCTGTCACAATGAACTTCAGTATCTATTGCACTAAAACGAATTTAGACTTGAGACTGAAAGATAAATTTTACCATTTACATGAAAATACGAAGTAAACATTTTGCACTAAATATGTAGGTACTGAAAAGTTATTTATTGAAGTAGTAGGTATATGATAGTATCGTCGATATTATTTCAAAGTTTTTCTTAATAAAACCAAACAACCAATCAATTGCCAAACCATAATTAAAAAGTTCCTTATTTCCTAACAAAGTGTTGAGTTAAGTCTCTAACCACTAACAATACAAATGAGCGTTCGGACCGCAGCGCTCATCACGCCTCCCAGTCGAATTAGACGTGTTAAGGCGGCACATCTGTATAATGACGTTAGTCGACTTTCTTGACGTCTGTACCGTCGACTGTCGTTTATGTAATTGCCTACATTCTGTGCCGTCTTCAGAAATTACAGAGCGAAATATTTTACTAATTACAAGCGAGATTGTTCGTGATTTGCCTTGCGGAAACAAAAATGGCGTGTGTCGTTAAAATTGTAAGGATATTTCGACGCACATGTTCCATTATTATTTTAAAGGTTAACCTTTTGACAGACATTGACGGGTATACGTAACAGCGGAAAGTTATGCCATGGGCGCCAGCGACTGCTAAAACCGTCAGCTCCATAAACGTAGGTACATGTCATTTCCAGTTAGATACATAAGGTACACATCGCCACTAGAAATCGAGCTTCAGCAGTGTTATTCACTAAGGAAGCCTTGCTAACAGCGCTGTGGCAGCGCTGCGGCAGCGTCGAGCCTAAAAATGGTTTCACTAATGTATTTTAAACGACACTAGCGCTCGGCGACGAATGCGGCGTGAGCTGGAACGGGTCTCCCTCGAGATCCCTAACATAGTTTGTCCTAAAATCACTTGCCCGAACTGTTTTGCACTAATGGGCATTAGCCCTATCGATCAGTTGCAATAACACTCATTTTCCATAATGTAATGATTGTCCTAAAACTCACTTGCCCAAATAATTTTTTACCATAACTGTTAAAAACCATAAATGTTATTTTCCATATTCTTCGAAATCCCTAATAACGTTTCACCTCATGTCATTTAGCCTAAATGTTGTTGTCCTAAGAGACAGAAGCCCTAGCGATCAATAGCCATACCTAACAATATTTAATCATAATGTCGGTAATGGTTACACAATTTTTTTTTTAAATTTTAGAGAGATATTGGCTCCTAAATAAAATTTGGGGGTGCCTGTCGTGTCGCATAACGTCGATTGTCCTAAAATTTTTTGGCCGAGAATGTATGGCATAATGTTACATGGCATACTACTTGTTTAGCCTACTTAATTTTGCGCATACACGTTTAAAATACGTTAAATACGTTTAAATGTTCAAGTAATAAACCAAGGTAAAACCGACGTGGATTGGTTAGGTTTCGAAACTAGGGCGGAGTGAATGGCGTAGTCTTTAAATACTTAAGTATTTTTAATCAATTGTTTACACATCCTCATACTTACAAAGCCAAAAAAAAGGGGGACGGGGGGGCGAAGCCCGCCACCAGGGGGGGCTCGGGGGGCGAAGCCCCCCGCATTAAAAAAGAAATAATCTGAACATCCCCTACCTTAACCTGGATAGGTTCGTTAGGTACCTTTTATCCCTTAGAGCGTAAATAGAAGCCCCGCGCAGCGGGGCTTCGTCGACCGGTTCCCAGGTCAAAATTGCTCACTTAAATTCTTTGGACAACAGGGCGAATTATTTAGTAATAGTTAAGTATAAGGAATAAAAAAATATATACTGCAATAGGCCATACAGAGTTAGGAAATACGATTATTAGGATTATCGATCATTAGGCTTACTGACAATTATGATACATGACTATTATTGCATATAACGTTAGGATGAATAATTGATATGGAAAATGATAATTAGGATATAACGCATTAGGAAAAACAAAAATCATCCATACGATATTAGAAAAATTAAAGATATGGCATATGAGCGTTAGGACAAATGATCATTCGGACATAAAACGTTAGTGAATGTAAAAATAGGTCAAAAAACGTTAGGGATCCAGATATAGATTCAGCTGGAACTACACTGCGTCGCAGTTACCGCTTACAGTTTTATTTTATTTTATTTTATTTTATTTTATTTTATTTTATTTTATTTTATTATTATTTGGCACAGTAACAACATACAAATCATAAACTTATCTATAGATACATCTCTCTTATCTTGTTAAATTTGTATGTCGATAACAACCGTGCACAACTTTTAATTACACACTTCGTAGAACAGTTCGACGACGAGCTGTTCTACGTTAGTGAATACCGTTTTTCACAGCGCTGCGCTCTACGTCGAAGTGAAGGCTGTCTCGTCGTCGAGCTCGTTGACGAACGCAGCGTCGAATGTGTGATTAAGAGAATAGCATAGCAGGCGTTTTGTTCCGGCTGGACAGCAACATACGCAAAAAATATAAACAAGCACTATGACACCATGACAATAAGGGGCCTGGGTGCTTAGACAAGTTGCCAATCGCTAACGCTTAATTGCCAATCGTAAACGAACGGCAGCTAACTGTCTTTGTCGCACTAATATGAAAGAGTGACAGAGAGGGAAAACTACGATACGTTACTAAGCGTTAGCGATTGACAACTTGGCTATGCATCCTGTTCTGATATTTGTGAGCAACCTGGCAGCTCCGATATATCTGATGGCGACTGTACACACAATCAAAGGCTTTAAAAATATTCACAAACATTGTCTGTAAAGAATATACATATATTTATAACAAACACAATTTGTCGCGGCAATTATGTAGACCCAGGATGCTTAACCAAGTTGCTAATCGCTAACGCTTAGTAGCGTATCGTAGTTTTCTCTCTCTGTCACACTTTCATATTAGCGCGACAAAGACAGTTAGCTGCCTTTCGTTTACGATTGACGATTAAGCGTTAACGAAAGGCAACTTGTCTAAGCATCCAGATATTTTTTGAGAATGACCCTTCATGGTTCAATATCCAGGCCGATTCGATTTGAAATTCTCAAATTTCGAGGATTTGTCTCTGTTACTGTAATGACGTCTCCGTTGGAGTGACAAAGAAAAATCCTCGAAATTTATAAATTTCGAAGTTCGCGGTAGGAAACGCAGACATTTTGCTTGCATTTTGCATTTTCTATGCTCTCCTAAGCCCTTATAAGATCACCCGCAGCCGTCTGAGAGCTCTTGTATAAAGCCAACTTGAAATGACAATATCATGACAAAATAAAATTGTAAGAGTAGACGACTATTTTGAACGATGATTATTAATACGTACTCCATGACTACAATGACTGACATAATACAAGAGTGTAATATTTGAAGGGTCCACGGAAAAAACATGTCCGATGCTTAAAAAAATCAGGGCTAATTCACACCTCACACCGTATTCTGTAAAAAGTAACTAAAGTAAGGTGGCTTTCTTTAATTTAAATTGACTAGACATGTTCTTTCCGTGGAACCTTCATTAAGTATAAATAAATAATAGATCCATACCCATATGCCCGATTATTTTTCAGTACCCGGTTGAAATTTAAAGGTGTTTATTTCTGGGCCCCTGAAATTTGGTCAGTATCTAAAAAACCGGCCAAGTGCGAGTCGGACTTGGTACCTACTATTATCAATTTATTATAATACAACATGTTTGTTGTTAGGAATTGTCTATTTTATTCTACTTTTTAGTATTTGCTGTTATAGCGGTAACAGAAATACAGCATCTGTGAAATTTTCAACTGTCTAACTATCACGGTTCACGAATTAAGCCTGGTGACAGACGAACAGACAGACAGATAGCGGAGCCTTAGTAATAGTCCCGTTAAACCCTTTGGGTACGGAATCCTAAACATCATCAAGTATAGTCAAGTGCAAAAATATGTATCGAAAGAATCCGCTTATAAATATGTAACGACGTTCTTATTACAGAGAAACCACCCCAACTCCTCCTGCGGGTGTCGTAAGAGTCGACTAAGGGATTGAAGTGTCACTGACCATTATTTGATAAAAGATTGATGATGGGCAGCAGCGTTATCATAGTGGACACATTACTGCGATGCGGCATTTACCTTCTAATGCGTCAATTCAATACTTATTGTTAAAAGGAGAGGCCCACGTCCAGCAGTGGACTATCATAGGCTGATGGTGATGATATACACTTTATTTTGCCTCTGACTATACGTACAACGACGTGTTTAGATGTTCATGCCTATAAAATATGCCCGCAACTGATCCCAAAAAGCGGCTTAATTGAGAATTTACACGTCGGCGTAAAATTTAACAAGATTAAAAACCGCTAAGTCTAAAGTAAGCGGATACCGCGACAGAATTTATGATTGTTTACGCGACGCGGCGCGGAAAAATACAACAGAATTCAAAAACTTTAAATATGATTCCAATTTGATTTCCAAATCACTGGCGCGAATGAAACAAACATGATATTTTATCAACTTTAAATTCACGGTAACCTAAGAATAGTATATTTTTAAACTAACCCTCCTATTCAGAAACGTCTTCTAACTTAGCAGGTCGATAAGTATTGTTTGTCTCTTTCGGTCCCATCAATAAGTCCATAAAATCGAAGGGGACTAACGACAGTCATCTGCTAGCTATGTTAACTAGTATGGAATAAGGGGGTTAGTACAATGTGGATACCCATAAAATTTGATTCAATAATCACCAAATTAAAAATTTAAAAACTACCAACTTCAACCGATTTCTCCAAGATCCTATCATCTGTGGTTTCCATCATTGGTTTCCTATCATTAAATCCTACTTTCTGAATGAAAATTCATGTAAATGAATAAAATGACCAAAAACACCATACATGTAGATACCTATAACATTTGAAGTGATGCCTCGATTACCCCAAGATCCCATCATCAGACCCCAACTTGGTGCCAACAGGACCATTTAGGGGTTATACGCGTTCGATCATAAATTATAAATTTAAAATCAGTTTAATATCCTCGGTGATATAGGGTAACATACACACAATCTCTAAAATTAAGAACCTGTCCTACTTTTTTTGAAATCGGTTAAAAAGCATGAATGATTGTTTTATACGAGTATGTAATGTCGTCACATAGACAAGTCTTAATTAGTTAATCCTATCGTGGGACTAAGGTGAAGCGTAACATTGACAAATAATATTTATTTATATATTCCTTTGCGACTCATTGATATAATATGCATTTGAATACAATATCAATGTCTGAGTATATACAACCAAGTATGACATCTAATTATTCACATTAATGAATACAAAAGGTTATGAATAACAAAACCTATGACTCCTATGAGTATAGGCAGAAGCCCCCACTTGTACAATAGTCATTATAATTTTATGTAAGTATACCTACTCGTATAATATACAGGATATTTAGGGTTCCGTGATCAAAGTCGAACTATTCTTTATTCAAGTAAGCCTATTAAGAAGCATCGTCTGACACTATCCATAATGAACAAAAAAAGAAATAGATCTCTTATCGACATGAAACTCGTAATTTCACGAGAGCTACCATCAATATAAATAGAATCTGACCTTTAAAACGTTTTAACCAATCAAATAAAAATTATCTATCAAATATTTCATATGTAAATCTTGATCCAAATCATATGAGAAAGGCGACCATTCTGAAAAATGACAGAAGAGTTGTCAAGAAGAATACACTAAATATTAATTTATTGCACATTGATAATTTTGGGTCCCAGCGTCATCGTATCACTGCTGTGATCACCAAGACAGTTGAAAGAGAGGCCTATATCCAGCAGTGGACGAAGATGATACCTATGTGTGACAAATTTCTCAAGATAGGCAATGTTGTAGAATTTTACCGTATCATTTTCGCGAACCCTCTTATCACTAAGGTAAATTACGCTTATAACCTGAAGAAAATATGTTTATTGTATATTGTTGTCTTACAAAGGGGAAACCCGGTAAACTTAGCGGGACGTTATAAAATAAATTTTCTTGGCGCTTCGAGGCTGGGTTCTATTCACGTTTAATCTTTCTAAGGGCACTGATATCTCTCACAACTGAACGCGTAACCAAGATGCCAATCGCAAACGCTCAGTAGCGTAGTGTAGTTTTCTCTGTCACTCACACGAAACGTAAGTATCTTTGTCGCACTAAAAAAAATTAGTCCGACAAAGATAGATACGTTTCGTTCGCGATTGGCATCTCAGCCTATGCTTTCGGTTTTGTTTTTAAAGAAGATTCTTTACATTTATTATTCGAATCCTCACTTGCCAGACTTGGGTCTTTGACTAATGCTCAAAAGCTTTCCCTGAAGGTTTGCCAGAGAGCTATGGGGCGCAGTAATTTTGGTGTTAATCTGACAGCAGAATTAAAAAACTCAGTTCTGCGCTTCAAAACAAAAATAGCCAAAGTAGCCGTGACAGCCGCAAAGCTGAAGCGGGACTGGGCCGGCCATGTTAAGCGATTTGTGGGCTAAGAAAACTACCGTGTGGACACCAAATATAAAAGTTTGTCCGGCGAATAAAAATTCTACCTATCTAATTTAATTGGAGTCAGATGTTAATTGGGTTACCATCTTACATCAAGAGTGCAAACGATTTGTACCAGTTAGAGTTAGAGTTAGAGGGGACACAATATTTTTAAATTTTACAACTTTGTGATCAGTATGTATTTAACCTATACCATATTGTAAGTACAAACGGTCACTGAGCTATATTGCAAACGGTCAGACAGACGAACATGGCGATACTATAAAGGTTCCTTGTTTACTACGGAATCCTAAAAAGGGTTAATAATCAACAATGATTTCATAAAGGCAATCAATAATAAATAAAAGATCAGGTTCTTTTGTGGCACTTTTAAGAGTTTTATTACCAGCAAGGCAATCACTTAATCGCATTTTAAATTTGCATACATACAAAAACATACGTAGGGAAGGATTATTTACAAGAAGGAAAAAGGTACAATTTCATAAACTAATTTGTTCCTTCGCTCCAACTCAATTTTTCTTTGACACTGTTTAGGCTTCTCCTAATATCATATCATTTCATTCAAAATTCGTTCTGTACAGTCAAATAACGATACCTTTTCGCTTTTACTCCTTATTAGAATGGTATAAAGTGCAAAATTTGAACATAAATTTGACTGTACGCCGCCGGCACTCCATACCACAATGTCCTTATGACTGTCATCCAGATTTAATATCACATCCATTTGTACGAGTTCTGCAGAGTGGCAATTTCCTTCCTTAAATTATATTTCGACGTATACGCGTAAACTAAATACGTATGCGACCCGAAAGACAAATTTTATTTATATTTTCTCTGCCACAGTTCCATTCCGACGTGATTTTACGAGGTTTTCTGTATTGATGTGTTTTACCTTTCGTGTTTCAAACGTGACATGTAAAAAGTGGGATGGAAAATCAACTAGGGCCGAAAACCTAGATAATATACTAAAACAAACAAAAAAAACATGTTTTTAAAGTTTCCGTTCGAAAAATGAACACTTAGACCTATTTGTTCAGTAAATAAAAGAAAAGTTAAGGTATAGAAACTTACCTTTCGTGTTTCAAACGTGACATGTATAAAGTGGGATGGAAAATCAACTAGGGCCGAAAACCTAGATAATATACTAAAACAAACAAAAAAAACATGTTTTTAAAGTTTCCGTTCGAAAAATTAACACTTAGACCTATTTGTTCAGTAAATAAAAGAAAAGTTAAGGTATAGAAACTTACCTTTCGTGTTTCAAACGTGACATGTAAAAAGTGGGATGGAAAATCTACTAGGGCCGAAAACCTAGATAATATACTAAAACAAACAAAACAACCATGTTTTTAAAGTTTCCGTTCGAAAAATTAACACTTAGACCTATTTGTTCAGTAAATAAAATAAACGTTAAGGTATAGAAACTTCTGACACTTAAAACCGTTTAACCGCGGGTTCGTGGGTTTACCTTGGACTGTGGAAGTAGAACTTAGTGTCTTTATTTTTTTCGAAAAAACTATAGTCATAAAATAACTTGTGTATTTAATGTGATTATACACTTTCATTATTTTACTGATGACGTAATCAATTCAGATATAAATGATAATGATACACTCCAGATGATTGCTGAAATTATAGTACAAAAGTAATACGAAAATTTTTTTCAATAAGTTTCGGTTTTGGAATCAAAGAATTTATTTTTTGAGAATTTTCAATACTTAAATCAACATAAAGATGTAAAGTTGTATACAAATCGTTGGAACTCAACAGTAAACAACGAAGGAAACTTTGTATGAGATTTTATAGTTCTGCAAAGTAAATTATCGTGAGATGCCTGCATCCACTCCACTTTGATCGAAGTTTCCGAAGATCTTAGTGAGGATTATTACAACTGGGTTCTTTATTGGTTCAATATTGTTGGAATATTCTTTTTTTTATTGTTGAGACATCGTATTGAGGCTTTAGAAATGTAAAGATACATTCTGAAAAGATTTCTGTAGGAAATCACAAGAGTAAAAAACTTTTTGCTGACATCATTAAGCATTCGTAATTTTGTTTTTGTATGCTTTAATAGTATATGATTTTGAAACCCGCTATCATATAATTTCCTAGATCATTAAAAAAGTTTACTTGTTCGATTCAATTTCGGTATAATAATATCGGTTTCGATATGCTTAATAGAAAACCATTTCATATGAAATGCTGGACGTTTGGATTAGAAATATCATTAAACGGTCAAAACTTACGTGTATTTAGTCACTACACGTGACATGTTTCGGAGTGTCTAGGTCTCCATTATCAAGCCTACGCGCTGACCAAATTGCACGTGATTGTAACCGTTTAGTTACATGGTCTCGCGAAAGTTTAAATTCGATATTTGAGTTTTAAATCCTCGACGCAAGCAAAATAACTCCTAGCTACTAGGATTAACAAACTTTATGAAAACGACTCATTTAACAAAAAGGCAAACTAAAAACTTCAAGTTTGTAAGTTCGTGATGAGAGCTGTTAGTGTAATGGTAATTCGTCGTAATGGAGGTTCGCTCGAACGAGATAGCGCCGAAGTTAAATGTTCGCCCATCAGCGGACGATCGTGATCCCCGTACGTAACAAATCAACCTCTCTGTTCCCTTACGATGCGTTTGCACTACAGAATCTACAGATGTGCCGACGGAAACCTTCCAGATTTCTGAAATTTTCACGTAGGAAAACTTCGGACACTTTCCATATTTTGTATGGACATTTGTATGGATGGAAACTTTCCATTTCATAAATTAAAATCCCTTTATATTTCGTGAAAGTTTCGTGGTTTTTTTAAGAAATTTAAGATTTTTTTGGTAAGTTTCCGCAATTTGCACATCTCTAGTTTGCACGCTTGAAACTGTATTTGAAGGTGCATTAGCTACCTACTCGTACTATTAGTATTTTTATATCTATAGAAAAATGCTATTGAACGCTATAGTTTGGCGTCGCTTCAGTGAACTAGACCTTATTTTGGGCACCTACATTTTAATGTTTTTTATAACTTTTACAAATTTTTACGACACATACTTACGAGTAGATAATACAAAATGGTTTTGAGGAAAACTCAACTTATTAGACCAAGGATTTCATTAGAAGGATACGGGAATTTGACGATTATATTGACTGACCACAATTCCGATTTTTGTATATTTTATAGTTCTTAATGCCAGAATCCGGCACGGGTATATAGAACAAAGTGAATAAGGCCTTAAAACGTTTCACCGAGGCATTATGTAGCATAGATGATAGCCCTATAAAATAAAAAAAATATGTAGTACGAATTTCCATCCTCATCGAACGTTTGTGCAGCACATTTCGCTTTGATATGCAGGGTTAACGTGATTAGTAAGACATTACAGTCAAGTGCAAAAATATGTATCAAATCCATGTTATATACATGTTACGAAGTTCTTATTATATAGAATTAAAGTGCACTAGGACATATTTGCCTTTGACTGTATATCGCCTAGGGAGACTATCCGTTTCTCTTTTTTTAGTTAGTAAAAGAAGATAAAATATACTGTCGTGCCAATCAATATGAAATATACTAGGAAAGTTCACGAAAACTCTATCGATTACCGGTGCTAGATCTCATGGTAAGGGATCCTATACAGAGCCCGGTATTACTCAGCAGAATACTCGAACGACGTATGCACGTTTGATGCAGTGCTGCTTAATATTTACGCCGAGCGGAGTACTTCATCAATGAGACGGAACCACTCTGTTTGAAGGTCGATTAAGTCATGTTTCATCATGCTTGACAGGTACAGCGCAAATACGAAGATATTATCAATTACCGGTATGATCTAAGTGTTTTTTTATGGTAAAGGTCGCAAATTTAATATGAAGATTCGCCTAATTATAAGCAGCTAGTGTAGTGAATAGACGCATGCAATTTCAAAGAATAGATGACGTTGCTGACCCGTTCAATAATAGTGAATGTACTGTATCATATCCTGATTTAAATTTCACAATCTTATTTTCTTTCTTGTCGTTGTTCTTGTTCGTGTGAAATGTTTTACACGGAGCGCTAATAAAAATTTCAATCAACAGATTTTGGCCCTGCTTATCAAATAATAATTGTTACATAATAATGCGCTAAAATAAATCAACTACCTATAATAATTCCAATTCACTATACTTTTTTATGCAAGATTGTACGTAGGTAGTTAGGTAAGATACTATACACTAAATTCCCGTTAAGAAAACCTTAAATGAGAATATAAGACGCGTTTCTTAACACTAAAACCCGAGGGTCCCGATGCAAAGATTGTGACGCAAGATGGCCAGTAAATTTCGAACTAAATTACACATCGGATATGTCGAGTGAACGAAGGTGAACTCGAGCGAGTATTAGGATGTCTTTACATTCTCCTACTAGATATTGAAAAAAAAGGAAAAGTTCTTGCTAAAGAGACTTAAGTATAGAATCGGTACTTTTATAAGGGGGGGCTACCGAAAATCTAAGAAGTAATAGAGAGAATAGGGCGTCTTCCAAAAAAACAACTGAATTTTCAGAATGCTTTTAGGTTTTGTACCGAAAGAAGGAAAGATTATTTTAATGAAAATTCTCAAAAATAAAAATAAATTTTTAGTTCAATATTTTTAATTATACAAGGTCTACACTTTTAAAGATAACAGTAGACCTATTCCTCCTCCTCCTAGCACCTGTGCTACTAAATGGAGGTAACAGAGTATTTTTTTCTAATGACGATTTTCTGAAACGAAGTTTAGAATGAAAACCTACATTTTTACAGGTATCGGATCCTCCGTCCGATTCCTAACCGGACAGTGTGAAAGACTGAAAGAGCTGAGTCCCAAAGGATAGTGAACTTCGCTCGACCATTCTTATTCAAATAAGTGCGGGCAAGCGATTTACTCCAGGGAATCATGCTCAGATAGAAGCCGCAGTCCGACAGCTAGAATAAAATATAAATGCGATGGCGCTTACGGAGTTGGCGTAGCGAGTTTACCTGGCGACATTGTTTGGCGTTCAAACGCCAATAGCCCACACGTTTAGCGAATTCGTAATGACGCGAACGTCAATATATTTGCTAACCAGTGTCGTACTTGTCGGTAGCAGAAGTTTATATTTAAATACTATTTATAGACATCTATCATGATTGTGAAGTTTGTAGTCATTATTAAGGCTGTTAACTGGAAAGTGAAAATATTTAGCATTTTAAAGCACATCAATCGATATACGAGTAGGTGACCGATTGTTAGACATATATTATGAGACTGATGGAAAATGACTGACCATCTAACCGCTGCCTTATCAATGTAGGCATGTTTGACAATGAAGATTCAGTGTTTTAGCACTGGTCTCACCGCGATCTACTAAGCTATGAACTATGGGCTATAAACACGAACAAAAGATACGCACTCCCGTGTAAATGAAAGAAACACGGCAATACTTGCCCAGCTATCAGCTATCACCGCCGGGTGTGCGTATCTTTTGTTCGTGTTTATAGCCGATAGTCAATAGCTTAGTAGCTCGCGGTGAGACCAGTGCCTTAAGCCCAATGTGGGCGATTAATTTACGGTGTCACTGAAATTAATTACTTTTCATTTTAAGAGTAGAAATATTGACAGATTTATGTGGATTTTATGAATAATTTTCCGTTAACGATCATGAATTAAGTAGTTTTTCGAATAAGGTATAAATATTAGACGGTTAAACTCACGTGTATTTAGTCACCATACGCGATATGTTTCAGAAAACCTCGGTCTCCATTATAAGCACTAAGCCCGCGTTCACTTGATAATGGAGACTAGGTTCTCCAAAACAAGTCGCACGTAGTGTTTAAACATACGTGAGTTAAACCGTTTAATTATATTAATAGTTAATTATGTTATGTCCTACGAACAAATAAAACATGGAAGCCGCACGCCATACTGTATTGCCTTTCAAAAACGATGCTGAATTTTAGTTGACAAATGTCACCCCCTTTCCAATGCTTCACGGTAATGAACACAGATAAAATATAGGGAAGATTCCGTGTATTAAGACATACCTGAACAAACTATTGTCATCCTTTACCATCTCAAGATGTATTCCATAAGGAAAAGAGACAAATAAGGTAGCTCTACTTGGTCTTGAATTCTATCAATGACTCCATTTTCTTGAACAATGCTACCATCCTGACTAGATAAAATGTCATTATTTACTATTAGTGTTGTACCGTCTTCATCGTATGCTTTTACCGGCAATAATAATATTTTTACCAAATTAGGTAGCGAAAACAGTAGGAATAAACCTTATTTCCTACTCAGAATCACGATCTTCTGCGTTCCTTAATATGTCATGATTTCTGTAGATTTAGAAATCATTTTAGGATAAAAATAAAATCACAAAATCAATGAAATTTTATCTTTAATTAAAATGTCAAATGTCATAAGAAGTGTTCTATCTAAAACGTATGCCACTAGTTGGCGCCACTTAGCGGTAATACTAATCTTAGAATTTAGACAAGTTTCTGGACCTGACGCCTCAGTGCTGTCGCCCTGGTGAACGGAATTTCAGAAAACCCTCATTATAACATGTTTTATGGAACTTATCATATCTTAAAGCATACCTAACAATTTTCGTATGATGGCTTCTTTGTAATTAATCACATGTGTGTCATTATTAAACTACACTTGATTTACTTTCTGGTTGACATGACATTGGATGATTACCAAATATGGTGGGTACTACGTCAGAATGTAATCACTTATGCGCGTACCCTTGCCTGAAACAACAGCTTAAAAATGTGCGGAGCATATTTTTGAATACTTTTTAGGGAACCAGTCGTCTGCCTTTTTGATATTTTTGACCCATAATAGCCTTTGTTCAGTGTCCTGTGGCCAACCTGTTGGAAATTAAAAACATCGATTCATTTTCTGAGTTGGCTATCAATACATTTATCGATATCACGATCGGTCTCTTAGGTACAACACTATGCGATACAAATATTTGAATCCCACTATTTATAATTACATTACGAAGGCAAATACGAATGGTTACCGGGTTACTTGTATCCGGCAACAAATATTGAATAAGATTTTCAGTTACTTTTACCTTAATAAGGTTCGAAATCTTTAAATTCAAGCCAAAACTAAATTACCGGTGAAACGTAATGTCTTTATTTTGTTCATTCAGGTAAACCTGGCGGTTTTTACACCCTGGAACCACACAAGTCATCACTTTTATCACATTCCGTGCACTTATCGAACAGAAATATACATGAAAAGCTTTATTTTAATCACTTTTACTATTTGCGGTTTAGGTGCACTTGTATACCCAAACAAAGATCGTTGACAGGCATTGCCGGCGTCACCCACAGATAATAATAGACTCGGTCTATAAATTTATACGTCTATGGTAATGAATTTCAATATCGATCTATAAAAACTTAAACTACCATTTAAAAATAGTTGTGATTGGTCCATCAAAGTTTTGATTGGCTATATTTCTTTAAACATTTGTCAAAGATGTTGCGCCGAAATATGCGCAATGTTAAGAAAAGCGCTACATATCTTGGCACAATTCAACAATTGTTTCTGGGGGCATTTTTGAGCTGGCGTTAGACGTCCATGTAATATATGGTCGCAGATTATGTCTCACGAAAAATTTTAAATTAAATTATGTTATTATTACAGGGTCCTATAATCTTATTACGTCATCCCCAGGGCAGTCCCACGATTCATTGACCGGAGATTCACGTAACGAACACCACGAACAAACAGATAAAGTGTAACGACGAAAATTTACATTAGCCTGGCGTAATGTCGCGAAGCAATCTCATTCTATGGAGGAAACTGTGCTTACCATGGGCTGTCTTCGCATTATAAACGAGGACCTACTTTCTATTCATCTAACTCGTACTCAAGTTGGTATTGTATCAAACAAGAAGTATCAAACGATTATTTGTTTAAGGGTCAATCACTTTTTTATGTCACTCGTTTCCATGGTTACGTTCTCCTGGGTCACCCTTAAATTCACAGTTTAGCAGTATTCAAATTGAAAAAACTTTGAATTTTTTGACAGTTACGTGACCCTTCCAAGGTGGGTCATCCTCTCATCATGAAAGTAGAGTGTGCTGTACTTTCGTCTAACAAACTACCCCATTATTGTTCCCTGGGTGATGTGACAGAATAGTTAATAACAAAAAAAAGGTGATTGACCCTAAGTAGGCACAGTAACAGTAGACCCTAAGTAGACAGTAACAAACACTTTTGAATCGTCATACATAATAGCAAATAAAAAATCTACTTCCTTAGAGCGGGCGATTTAGACCTATGAAATCCTGGTACAGTCCAGTGCAAAAATATGTATCGAACTACGACCAAATAAAACATGGAAGACGCACGGCATATTAAATTGCCTTTCAAAAACGATTCTGAATTTTAAATGACAAACGTCAATGCATCACGGTAATGAATTTCAATATCAACCTATAAAAACTTAAGCCGCCATGTGAAAATAGTCATGATTGGTCCATCAAAGATTTGATTGGCTGTATTCTATAAACATTTATGCCGAAATATGCGCGGTATTAAGAAAAGCGCTATGTTCTGCCTATCTTGGCACAATTGAACAATTGCTTTTGGGGGCAGTTTTGAGCTGGCCTTAGACGTCCATGTTATATACCTATTATATATGGTCGCAGGTATCAAAGGAATCCTCTTATAACGTGTAGACGATCTGAAAGTACGTTTGTCACCAATAGAATTGGAGTTTAGAATTTTATTTTCAAGGTTTAATTTACAGAAGTAATAAATTATTCATTAACTAAATATTTTGATTTGTACTTTTATTTTTTCCCCAGTAGTCACACTGCTTAATAAAATACTACATAAATTAGAAATATTGGATGTCATATACCAAATAAAAAACGACCAAGATCACTTACGTCCGAAGTGGGAATTTAATTTACAGTAGTACATTTTTGAAAAACCACATATACAATACATAAGAGGATAAATATGCTACGATGATATTATTACGCAAAATTAAAATACACACATATTTTTGAGCATTTTTATGTACATTTTATTTTGCCTTTGGCTGTACCTACCTACATTCTCACTGGCCTCATAATGTACATCACATAAAAACATAAACAAATCGTAAATATAGAATCTGTCTAGGCATATTTACCCTGAACAAAATAAATTCAATGCTGAGCGTCACGACCCAATTACTTAAGTCAATATAAACAGGGCCTTAAATTCTCGGCTTATCAGAGCCCTCAAACGGCTTCTTTATGCAGGGTCCAGGGGTCACAAAAGTGCTTTGAAACGTCCTGGTTTTCTTTTCCTGTTAAAGTGGCAAATTTTAAGTTAGGGTAAGTGCGAGTTGAAACGCACCGAAGGAAATTATCTATTGCTTTACGCTAGATTATAAAGGTGAATTCAGACCAAACGAACATTCGCTATTTCAACCCCCTACTCTACGAAATTCGATCGTTACACAAAACGTGATTGGTTGATTTCGTAGAGCGGGGGATAGAACAGCGAATGCTCTTTTGGTCTGAATGCACCTTAAAAAAAGTGCTGAACGGCCATTCTTAAATGAATTGTCAATAATTGACAAGTTAATAGGAATATTAGAACTGAAAATTCATTGCAACCCTTGGAAGGAACCCTAAAAGCTACAGGGTGGAATGTCGTCGGAGTCACGTACTTTGTTATAATAATTTAAATGGGTACGTGTTTAGGTTAGCCGCCTCGGCTGTCGCGGCCTTAATTATTACTTTGACATTTTCAGGCAGAGAAATTATACCCATGACAAAAATGTTGTGCAAAATACGTGTCACTGTGTTTTTGTGAGTTTAAAGGTCATTCAGATTTTTTTGTATGAGTTAGGTTACAAATCTCTCCTGTGGACGTATGAATGTTAAGGATCCTAGAACCCTAATTTTCTTGTTGGACGAATACAGGCCGACAGGTGGCTTCTTAAGAAATATGTGGTCAAAACCTAATTTATGCCCCAGAACAATGCGAAAGGTCACGGAACGACCTTTCGCTATGTTCACAGGAAAGTCACCCGTTTAGGCGAACTCTGTATGACCTTCAAACATTAAATAATAATCCATTACCTATAACTAGATTAAAAATGTTAAAAAAGTAAGTATCACTGCTTGACGCTGTATTATTATACGACACGGTTATTTTGTGTCAGTCATAACACAAAGGTTAAAAAGAAACTAATTTTTTTTGACATTTGAATTTAATTTTTTTTTTTACTTATCGTGTTAGAGTTATAATATAATTCTAATATAATTGTAATTGATCAAATGCTTACAATTAATTTTACATAATAATATATCTGCCCTATCATGTCAACTACTGACCAAAGTCAAATAATATTGTCAATGGATTTTTTATGGATTAAATTATGGTCTAGGCAGAATTGTATTTTAACACACAAATCAATTTATGAAGTCTAAACATAAGTTACTGACTTAAGTAGATTGGAGATAAAATCAATAGATACTTAAATGAAAAAGTTTTATTTTACGGAAAAACATACTAAGAATTGATCTTAATCAGTTCACACATAAAGTTAACAACCTACTATAACTATAGGTACTTATTTTTGTTCTTAGTTTGTTGTAGTTACTTTAATATATTTATCTATATCTATTATCTTTCTATCTTGTTACTTACTCCAGCTTTTTATATGTACATCCGTGTTTTTACACCGAAAGATAATAAGCATTCTTTTAAATTACTTACTCATCTTCATTCTATTCTTTTTGTTCCGATTCTCATGAATTTACAAAAATCTCACGATTCGCGATTAAATATAATGATATCAAATTAGGCTGACTTTGACCTTTTGTTAAAATAAATGTTTAAGATTAAGACGCACTCTGGGATTTACTCTGTATATTATTATCACTACATTGTAAAGGTGCATTTAGACCAAACGAGCATTCGCTCATTCTATCCCCCACTCTACGAAAAAAAGGCAGCTAACATTTATCTGACAAATTTATTTTATTCGGGAATGGTGTGACAGGCCCTAAAGGTAATAAAATTTATAAATTTCCAATTACTCATACGTAACAAAGTGGTCTGTATTTTAATAAAATTACTTCCTATTTTTATGCCCAATTAATTTGAATATAGGTTGTTGTAATTCATTTTATGTTTCATAACGAGGCGCACACTTCATTTTTTTATGAAACTTAATCCGTGGTGCATCAGGAAACATTTAAATTTTTCATTTCGTTGTATTTAAGTTTTCTGAAACGCGTGATGGTTTTTTCCTGTTATTAATGATGTGCCAGGTACATTTTAAATATTTTTTCGAAATTTCGGTTTCTTTTTTCCTGTTAATATTTTATTTTAGCTCTGCTTTTAGTATGGTATACTATTATTTTTGAGTGATTCTTGCCTGTCCACAGTTTATTTATTATTTTACTATATACTCGTAAGAGCAGAACAAATGACAAGATTTTTTAAAAAAAATCACACGACTCATCTTATTTTATGGGATAAATAAAGATTCTTTTTCTTATCCAATTTAAAGAGAAAATCATACAGTTCATTAGCATATTTATCATTGTGAGTATTGTGACTTTCAAATAAACGAATATTATCTTATCTGACAGATGGAATGGAATGTAATAAAAATTCAAATTGGATAAAAGCGTTAGAGAAATCGTAAATGGAATGCTCATTTAGTTGACCACGTGACCTTGACATTAAGGCAGGTGTTATAATACCAGTTTTATAGCCCGAGTGTTTTCACCGTAAATATGTATTTAAACGGCAAACGCACCCAAGCAACGATCAAGATCTGCGAAGCACATTCTTTACATTTTAAAACATTTTGATATTTGTGATCATAAAATGATGTGAGCTACTGCGATCGCCAATCCGCTTGCCCAGCGTGGCGATAATTTGTATTGCTTTTTAGTGCGCCCCTAGGCATAGTTAATAGGAGATGCCTACGTCCAGCAGTGGACTGCGATACGCTGATAATGTAATCATAATTGACTATTCTAATTGCCTACTTTTTTATATATTTATTTTCAAAACTATAATTTATGTACACAGATTAAATCAAACTAATCGACTTAACCTAACCTATATCTAAGAATGGACCTTGTGGCATTGTACCGAGGATGCTGGTGGCATTTCCTCGTTGTATCGCCTACTTTATTTTATGCTTGTGATCTTTGAATATGAAACCCCCACAACTATCAAGAACAAAATGCACAAATAACAAGAACACATCATCAGTCTGTTTCAGTTTGCTGCTGCATATATATTATGTTTCTCCTATTTATATGCGTTACGCATGAGGAGGGCTTATGCTGGTTGAAATCTCTTTATTTTTGAAGTCGGTTGAAAATGTCTATTTACCACTTGTCAATAATTTCATAGCAATTTCGCACCCACTTTCGATAACTTATACGTGTGACATCTATGCTGTACGCCTGTGATTTTCACCTTTATCGTAATTTGTTCGTAAAATAGAGGCACGGGTAATCTTAGAGCGCGCGTTACAGCCAGAGGTCTTCAGTTTCCGCACAAACTCAACCGGTCAGCATCCGCGTCGTGATGGTTCGGAAACCTCGGAATTGTCACTTTCTAACTTCTTGCGTGGTCAAACTAGATTTAAAAGTTAAGTAGTATTACAATAAAACTTGATTTTTGTGTTTAAATGCGAAGTTGTGAAAGTTGTTACCGGTTTCAATGCAATACACATTATTACGGATGTAATAGATTATTTTAGATAGATTACAAGCAACATGCCTACACGTTGCAAGTTACCTTAGTTCACTTATGTAACTATGATCTATGTTATACGATACAAAATGTTCATTTCACGCGTCAATAAATAAACAAATTGAATACATGTACATCACGACACAAGTGCGAAAAACATGAAATTCGGAACGAGTGGCGATGTTTTAAATTACGAATTTCCTTTTTGCATGTGTCTCGTACGACGTTTTTTAGTACAGATGGCCCTCCAAAGTTTTGGACCTGACGTCAAATGAGCCACTTCTCGCACTAGCGCCTAAAAAAGGCACCATCTGTACAAAATAATCGGTATTAACTATTAGTGTTTTTTCAACTTTTATGTATGAGATTAAATTGTTTATACCTACGTAAGTGCGAACCTTTAGACGAATCGTAGTGGATGTTTTTTTTTCGAATGACGTGACCTGCGCTGTGTATTAAAATAGGTACAGTCACGTCTACCAAATACATATAATATATTTCAGAACGTATATCCTTGGCACAAGGATCAAAATCGTTAAAATATTTTTGGTGCCGACAGTACTATGTCGATTCGTTTTTTGTTGCTTGAATAATTGAACGTAAAGTATTGAAACTAAAAGTATAAGCAGATATATATTTTACATGTAAAGAAACGTACTTACTCTACCAAATTTTTGAAAGCAGATAACCTTAGTCAGTTTTATGAATAAGAAAATGTACCTATCTTCGAACGTTTCAAACGATAAATATTATTAATGCAGCATTAACATGTAGAGTACTAGATTTCAACCTAACGTATTTTTAAGTTCACCTCTTACTCAAAATCAACAATTGAAAAAAAATATATTTGCAATTGCTTACTTTCGGAAACCGCAAAAGTTACTTATGTCTTGCAAAATCATTATTTTAATCAATAAACTCACCTTATAAATCCCGTCCACAAGCTTCGTCAATTCTTCAGTCTCCATGGCGATCGATTTCAAAAACAGTTACACAGAAAACATTGGTACACAACGGATTTAACACTAGCACTAACACATATCACTATTCAGTCGTTCACTACACTTTCGAAGACATCTGAAACAAAAAAGAGTATTTAAAAAAATATACTTAAGAAAAAAAAAATCACGAGTATTTTATACCTATTATTCGAGATAAATAAAAGTACGAGTATTTAAGACACGTGTGCTCGGAAAGCGGCGCGCGGGCAGACTCACTCTCGACTCGAGAGTTCGTCTCGACCGTCGATAGAAACCATTCGAACCGGTGTTCGGACCTGTTGATGTCTAAACCACTGCCTTAACTGTTTACATAATGAAATACCTTGTCATTTCCAAATAGCAGGTCATCGACACTCAAAAGGTTTTATTGACAAACGGATTTTAGATAGGAATTTTTGATGTGAAACTTTGATACAACAATGGTGATATAATAATTAAATATTGACATATTGTATAAGCTTCCAGTGAAAAGCCCGCAGGGATATGATGAAAAGTATTGCATTACGAAAGCTTTTGGTCCGCCGCGTACCTACGCAATAATAAATAATCTATTTGTATTAATTATTACAAAATTTGACGACGAAATACCATAGAGTCCTAAGTGCAGAAATAGTACATTACATCAGAGGCCAGTAAAATGAGGATTTCCGGCCAGGGAGCCGGAATCCGTTTTCACGCCGAGGCATGTCTATTGTCTAGTGCTTTTCTCAAACATGCAAATAAATACTCACAAAAACAAATAATGACAATGTTGTCGAAATTAAAAAAAAAAGTTACTTTGCCAGAACTTACAACACTTTTCAGGTCTAGGCCTGAAAAGTATTATGCAATTCCATTTCCATCCCAGTGAGTTACTGCGCCCTGAAAGCGATACTTCCGAGTCTATTTTAAAGGCTGGGTCACACCAGATGCGTGTACGTGCACGTGCACGTGCGCGTTGCGTGGCGTGCGCGTTGTAGCTTATGTAAATGTCATATTAGATGGCACACCGCTTGCGTGGCGTGCACGTCACGTAACGCAGCTCCGTCGAGACAAAACCGGTTGCGTGCTGCGTGCACGCGCTCACGCAACGTCGTCAGTGATGACGTAATATTTACCGGCGTTCCCTATGAGACGGCGAACCGAACGGGTTGGGTCACGCTCTCCCGGCTCTGCCCACCACCCCCGGCCTCTGCCCGCCTGCTCCCGGCGGCTAGTCACGCAGCGGTGCTGCAGCGTGCGCCACCGTTGCGTGCACAGCTCTGCAGCTCTGCGTGCACAGCTCTGCATGCGCAGCTCTCGGTGTGACATGGGTGCCGTGCACGCCACGCAACGCGCACGTGCACGTGCACGTACACGCATCTGGTGTGACCCAGCCTTAAGGAACGTAAAGACAATATTTCATTGCATGTTTGAGAAAAAAACTATTAAGTACCTACATACGTAGGCAATAGGTCAGTAGTTCATGGTAATTCGCCGTCAAAATGCGAAAGTGTCTATGTGCTTATATCTACTTTTTCTTAATCTAAGATTCTAAGAATTTAGAATCTAAGATTAAGAAAAAGTAAGCATACTAGATACTAAGGTATTTTGACTTCGAGGAAGATAAAATGCAATAAAAATGTTGTTTTTACATTCGTTATTTAATCAGTCTTTTCATTTTAGATTTTCATGATGCTAACATAATGTTTTTTAACAGAATCCGGTTTCCAACTTCCACTGAGATCCCATCTTTATCCCGACTTGGTGCTAGTAGGACATATCGGCATTATATCCTTTCGATTAAAAAAACAAACTTACAAAATAAAATTGTTGAATTGAGATCCTTTTATGAGTCATTTAAAAATAGAGATGGAAGTTTAAGTTTATACTTTTTCCCCATTATTCATTATCTTCTCTTAACTTAGCAAACTGATAAGTATACAGCATGTTACCATGACCTAGGCTTCTAAGAAAATTTATAATAATAGCATTACTGGCAATCGTTTTCAAGTAGGTATTAAGAGTTGACAAGTATTTAAATTAACTGTACAATTATATCCTTCAAACGATCAATGTAACGCGAGTTCTTCATAGAAAAGTAATTACGACTAAATTTTGAAGTTTTAGTACAGATGGTGCCTTTTTTAGGCGCTAATGCGAGAAGTGGCTCATTTTACGTCAGGTCCCAAACTTCGGAGGGCCATCTGTACTAAAAAACACGAGGAAAAAGACACGTACGAGACACGTGCAAAAAGGAAATTCGTAACTCGTGTCCATTTAAACACTCCCTTCGGTCGTGTTTTAAAACTTCGCCACTCGTTTCGAGTTTCATGTATTCGCACTTGTATCGTAATGTACTATTTTATCAAATAATCCTCACGGTTTGGCTAAAGATGTGCATCTCAATCCTCTTTTCAATAAAAACCTGCATGTTGTTAACACACAGTATACCTACATAAGACTGAAAGGGATAGACAATGCATAACTTTTGCTTCAATACATGCAATTTGCGTGGCAGGTGTGACCCCCGCCCATGCACTGGAAGCTAAAGGCGTAACAATAAGTCACTTTCGTTTTCATGGCCGATCGGCGCCTACGCAGCCTATCCGGTTCCGCCTGCATTAGTTATAGCAAGTTTTAAATCACAAACGAGCCGAACTTTCGCTTTTAAGCGAAATGGTTCCATCGAAATGTTACTAATTAATGACGTATTTACATAATTAAAATTATTACATCTTACGGGGCATATCTTAACATCAACGGGACGTAATAAAGTCCCGTTAAATAATTAACGGGACTTTATTACGTCCCCATTGTCGTTAAAATATGAGTGATACCTAAGTGAGAGTTTAAACCAATATGTCATGGGACATTCTTACGGGACGATGTTCCACAGTTTATTAGGCACTGAACAGATCGTACAGGGTTAATTCACATTGATCAACCTTTACTATGGTACATTCGATTTGTAAAAAAAAATCATGAAGTTTGTGGCCGCATGTCATTAAAGTAAAAATCATCTCGTACCGGTACATTCAAATATCCCACGTTCGTATACCATTAACCAATAGAACACAAAAAAGTGAACAATCCTAAGCACTTGCATTATTCTATAATCACGCACATTTAGAACACAATCTGTGTTTTATTACCAACTAAAGACCATTGTGTTCATATACATTATTAGTATTAACATAAAAATATATGTGCGAACATGTTATATATACATGCGTCAAAACCGTTAAATAACATGGAAAGTCAGCCATATTTGCGTATTTTTTTTTAATTCTACCGGCGGATATGACTAGGGCCTTATCACATTTGCGATTTACAAGCGATTTAAAAGCGAAGCGTACGCGCGGCGTGTTCGTCACCAATTCGCCGCGATGGCGTCGCGATTATGTCGCGATCGCATAACGAATACGCTGCGCAGCCGTCAGTAAATCTGAGTCTTGAACTGAATATACAAACGATACTCCTCCTGGAGTATGTGTGGCTGCTCCCGCGTTTCCGCTACTGCAGCTGTGGCCAGGTCGCATCCCACAAGGGTGGGACGGTCGTTGCACCGTCATTTGGGGACGGTGTTGAGAGTTTGAGAGGCTGTTGAAGGAAAATTTGCCATGGGCATGGCGAGAGAGAAAATGATTTTGGTGATGATGATGCGGTAAAGGCAAGTTAAGGCAAGGCAAAGTCCGATCTGAGAGAGATCTGAAAAGGAAGACAGATGGAGAGAGAGAGAGAGGCTGGTGCTCGATGCTCGATGCGCGGCTGTCGGCGCGTCGCTAGCCGCAGTGCTGGCTCGTCGTTGAGAGTCTGCTGCTAAGGAAGAGAGAAAATGGTGACCCAGCGGGGGCATCCGGGCAGGGCCCTGCTGGGTCGAGAGAGAGAGCTGCTGGTGTCAGTCGTCTGGCGGCTGGTAGAGCAACGCTCGGGGGTGATCCGAGTCTTGGACAAATGGACTGTCACTTACATAGTGGATTACAACTCTTGACGCAGTGAACTCGCTGCGCATCCATTATCTAAGTGAGTGTCCTAGACTCAGATTTCAGCTACAAATACAAATTCGTATACAAATGACTATGAAAACATTTGGTCAGACAGTGCATTGATAAGAATGTATTGTTGTTCTGTTCTCTTCAAGTTAATTTTATGAAAAAATGTTTATATAAGGCAGTCGTATAAATAAATTAATGCAATGGAAAATAAAAAATAAATTGTATTTTTCATACATTGTATGCAGTTACAGGAATGAACTGAAATT
>JALPQI010007577.1:0-59402 GCA_025490895.1 Thaumatotibia leucotreta | reverse complement strand
TTAATTACGTCACACCTCAAGGGGGCGGGAGGGGGTCCACAAATTGTGACATATCATGACAGGGGGGAGGGAGGAGTCCCGTGTTTGTGACCTCACAATCCTCACATACATGAATTCATGAACATGAAAGAGTGGATCCGAAATCCTTGGACAGAGGAAGAATAAGTTTTTAGTTTTTTTTTATTACTGTTAATTTTCTCTTCCTGAATTTTATAAATCATTTTAAGGGAATCCTAATAAAAAGCTAGTTTCAAAGTGATGTTGTAATTTTTACCTTCCTAAATTAAAGATCTATGTAAATGTGACGTCACACTAAGGGGGGAGGGTGTAGTTAATTGTGACGAAGTGTGACAAGGGGGAGAGAGGGGTCAAAAAATCATGAAATTGGTGTGACGTAAGTAATTAATGGATGATCCCTTACCGCTGTAAGGGATCAAATTTCTCTTTACTTCGTGTCTGTGGCTTATACCTTAGTTTCGCTGGTAGAGAATCGCTTGAATCCTTTCCGCGCACCTTCCATGTGGTAGTCCGAAGTAGCCTTTTTACAAGCACTCTCTGGTACCTCTATCTGATAACGCTTCTTGTCAGTTCCCACGTACTTCAACTGAAATAAAAAATTCACTGCATTCAATAAGACAATTCGAGATCATCTGGCAGTACCTCGTGTTTTTAGGGTTCTCGCGAATAAAATAATCGTGCATGCGAAACAACAACGAAATTTTGTAATACAAATGGTCAAATGACATCTTAAGAATTGTCATTCTGTTGTGACTTTCGACGCCAAAACATGAACTGCGGTTTCGATATACGATTCTTATATTAGCAAAGCCTCCACTATTCGAGAAAAATTTACAACTGTTGTCGATTATACCATTTGCCAGAACAGTTTGACTATCATGCACTTTATACATATTGTAATAAGGGTCACATAGTCAATAACCAAAATGTTCTCTGGATATCCTAATAAAAATTGCTAGCTGCTATACAGTATGTTACACCACATAGGGCCATTCCATATGAAATCATCAAATGAGGTGCGCTGCATGCTTTTCCGATTTGTATGGAAAAATCATGGATGATAATATAGGTATGCTTTACATAAAACCGTAGTTGTTAAATTTTTAAACAGCCTAACAGCCAGATAACATACGTCTGAAGTTTAAAAATAAGCGATTTTTGAGGTCGATGAAAATTGCTTTAACTTTTTTTTAATGTGTGAAACTGAATTTTATTATATGTTAATTTACTATTTAATATGTGTACTTGTACATGTATGTATTACAGTATGTATATTTTTATTACTTATTGTATGACAAACTTCTAAAACTTCATGTTATTTTGCTAATGTTCAGTGATGTTCAGTAGCTTTTATTGGATTGCTCGCTTGGTCTAGACAGGTATTTTTTTTTTAAATTAACAAGCTCAATAGTCTTTAAATGAAAACTTTAACAATATTTTTGAATTTAGTTCTTCTAACTTAAAAAAACAGTAAATTACAAAACCATTTTTGAAGAATTTGCTTTTTATGACGTTAAAAAAACCATGTTTGGCAAGTTTAAAAGATCTGAAAAGTACACAGAAGAGAAGAACTTACTTTGCTCTTTGTAAATCATCTTTATTTATATTGTGTTATTGATTTTTGAAAGAGATATGATTTTTTGAAATCTACAAGTTAGCAAGAAGTTTCAAAGTAGTTGTTTAAGTTAATGTTTTTTTTTATCACGGACAACATTTATAAACGTAATAAACAACAAAATGATGATTGTTGATTCCCTCGTTTACTATGTACAGTCAACCAAAAAAGTGGTACACCACTTTCTTGATGGTAAGCATGAAAATGCTAGTGGCACCTCTTATAATACGTCTGAAATAGGGTACTTATAGGTTTTATTACACATGTCTACTGTCTTTAGATAAGAGTAATGATGTTGATTCAATAATGCGATAACAATAAAAAATACCAGGTCGTATCATAATTTTGTGCCAGTTTCAAACGGCACCTTACGAGCCGGAAGATATTCCTACTCCAAAAATGTTAATGTCGTAAAGGTAGTCAGGTAATAATACTTTACACACACACACACGCAAATATATACATTACATATTTGTGACAAGCTTTTTTGCTGACTTTTGCATGATATGAACATGAATTCGTAAATCGTGCATTAACACAAGGGTCATACGCACACTGACATACTTAATTACGTACATCGCAACTTAAATAAAGATTCTTGTTGTTGTTAATGACTAATAAAATATAGTTATGATTAATTTAATGTGTTTTATTTAAAATAGTGAAGTCATAGAGCGCCGGAAAATAGTCGTAAAAAGTTCCGAAAAATGGACATTAAAAAAATCATAATTCTCACAGAAATCGAAAACACAAACCAAATGAAACGGATTCCTATAGAATAGAGTTGGTACTATATTTTGTATAACTTTTTGGATTTTTTTATATTGCCAAACATGATGAGATTTGAAGTCAAAGTTGAGCAATTTCGTAAAATGGCCAACTTTAACATTCTTTTTTTCAGCTAAATGAAAAGTTTGTGATCAAACCCTCAGTTATTTTATGAGAGCAATACTTGTACTATACAGTAAAAAAATATGAATTCCCTAAGGCCAGTAGACATGCTGCACAATCCAATAGAAAATGGGCGGAATTTGAAAATATTCACAAAACTTTCAACATTTATGATGGAATAAGTAAAATAGCTTGATGCATATTGATAATAACATTTTAAAGTACGTTTACTAGAGAATCAGAAAAAATATATAAAAAATGTATATTAGTTACCGAAACAAATTAACACCGCTTCTCGTGGAACCTCAAAAACAGGTAAATTGAAACTTAAAGCGGGCCCCATCTGGATGAGCAGCAAGTAAAAAAAAAAGTATTGACGGTTTACGTACAACTTACTTAAGACTATCATCCTTGATTTTTTTCAAACTGTTTAAAAATCAGTCAGCGCGTAATTAAATCAGAATCTGATGATTTCATATGGAATGGCCCCATACTCAAAACCTTTAACGGGGTGATTTAGTAGACTATACTGAACAACTTTCACTATGGGGCCAATTCAATATTTCTCATACATTTTGACCGACCTATAATGACATTTTGTATGAAAGAACCAATATTCTTTTAGTGGTTTCTAGGTTAGCTCCATAGCAAAAGATGTCCAGTATAACCTACTAAATCACCCCGTTCAAGGTTTTCAGTGGATGGTGTAACACCCTGGTAATTATTATTCAGCTTCCAGTATTGAAAAGGCAGTGTCTCTTACGTGACGTTTCTACACTCCAAGTACGATCTTACCCGACACTTGAAGTACTTCTCCTGTTCGGCCAAATACTCGTTCAGTTTCTTCTGTATATCTTCTATGAGCTGCAGAGTGCTATCATATTCTGGATCGACGCCCGCGCCGGGCAGAATGCGTCCTTCTTTCTCCGCTTCTGATTGGTTGAATCCTTCCTGAAAGATTACACTGTGTGAAGTCTTCATTTTATTGACAACGGAAGAACAGCGCTGGCTTAGCCAGCTACATGCTGAGTTGTAACCTTTTTATGGCAAGCTGTTGTTGTGTGCTTATTTGTAAGATGTGTATATATATGTTCATTGTGCTTGTCGTAAATACATTTTATTTTATTTATTTCATTATTAGCCCTTTGATGTCAAAATTACGTCACTTCCGACACTTTCCGTTCACTTTGACATGCAGAGGATGCGTGAGCAAGACAGTGACATATGTATACATGCGTAGCGCTGTCGATTCAGATCAATGTATCTACATTTGCTACACATAATAATAAGAAACGTGAACTTTAAAGCCCGTTAATAGTTCGATATTGTAACTGCTATATTATTTTATGGCTTTGTATGCATTCAAGATTAACTTAGGATATGGTGGGCATTTTCACTTCTAGGGACACCCAATTAGCTTAACACTCACAAAAAAGTTAACTTCGATGTCAGCTTTGTAACGACAATTAAGCATGAAATATTTACGTAAATCCTCTTTATTCGTGTTTTTATATTGCGTATTCTTTCTGGATTAAAAGATAAAAAAATATTTTTGTTAATATTTAATGCTTAATTATCGTTACAAAACTGACATCGAAGTTAACTTTTTTGTGAGAGTTAAGTTAATTGGGTGTCCCTAGAAGTGAAAATGCCCTGATCAACTGTAAATATTGTACCGGAAACGATATTATTGCGTTAAGAAATTACATAATAAATCAACGAAAATAACGGGCTGAACAAAGTAATTTCCTTGTCAGAGGACATCGTACATTAAAATTAAGTGAATGAACCTGCTAATTATAAGCACTCTTCCCTACAAGCCATTACATTTGGTAGCTCAGACTTCGATAAAAAATGCACAAAGTAATGTCTTTATGACCATAGCTGACAGATCTACGCTTCAGTTATTAAAACATCAATCATATAAAAAACGCAGTCCTAATAAATCTCACAACATCTTCCACCCACCTTGAAAAACTTCAACGTATCCCTATAATCCGGGAACTTTCCTTTCGGGTTGAACTTCGTCAGTTTCCTCAACAATCCGCTCTCTGCGTCATCAAATAGTTCAACCAGTTTCAGCGCAGACTGGAACCCGTTCAGGACTGCTATGAAATCGAGGACTTTGCGCTTGGAGTAAGTCTTCTCTTCGTAGAAAATGGCGCGCGAATCGGGATGGGACGTTGAACGCTTCAGGTTACCCAAAGTATGTACTCTGGAGAAAAACATCACTTAAAGCAAAGAGCATTGATTTAGATAGCTTTGAAATGTAAGGAAAAATCTTGCTTGGTGGCTCCAATACACATACGTAAAGCGATTTTTTAAGATTAGTTTGGATAGACAATCCTCTTACAATCAATGCCTCTTTAGTTAATAAATTACAATGCTAGATTCAATTTCTGCTTAAAATCTATAAGGCTATATATCTACCACAACTAAATCCTACAAAAAGGTCACGCCATTTTATAATTCCTACTTCGGCAATTAGCGATATAGTGGCGTGAACTTTTTTGTGGACTTAGATATTTTATCTGTCTTTTATCTGTGTTAGTTTTTAAAGTTGCCTCCAATTTATTATTTATTAACATACATTTTTATTTTGGTTTTTCTACACTACTAAACCTGTGTTACCTGGAGGTAATATAGGTAATCAGATAACCGCGTTAAACGGATTTGTGTTGGTTAGGTGTAAATAGCTGACACGGTGTAAAAAAATTAGGGTACAACTTACTTCGCCAAAAGCCGTTCCAAATCCGGCAACGTAGTGAGAATGTTCTTGGCGTCTTGACTTAATTCCTGGTTTTCGAACAACTCCTTCACCGCATTCTGCCGTTCCTTTATGACCGCTAAATTGCAGCTTGGCGCGCATACCCACTGGTATAACAATCTGAAAGGACGTATACTGTTAAGACCATTGTCAACACTAGGGCTTGCAATTCCGGAAATTTTTGTATGGACAATATCGGAATTCCGATATCGCCCATACAAAAAAATCCGGAATTGCAAGCCCTAGTCAACACTATTGGCTAACCCCTTAATCCTAATATTTTCTTCGGTTACGGCGAGGATTACTCATGAAATAAAACTATGAAAACGGATAAACTCGCGTATATTAACGTTGTGTCGCCCGCAGACCACGGTCCCTGTAAAGTGTTCGAAACAACGGAATGAAGTTAAAGTTAGTTAATATACGCGAGTTTATCCGTTTTCATAGTTTTATTTCTCTTATTCATAGCTTAGCAAGCCGATTAGTATCGTTTGTTACTTCCTGCCTAATAAATGTTTCAAAAAGACTGAATAACACAAGTAATACTTGTCGGTTTGCTACTCGTAAGTTAGGAGACGTTTTTGGATAAGATTGAAGTGTCGTTGACTATTCATATAATCGGCAAATTACTGCGTTCGCCAACCAGGTTGCCCAGTGTGCCGATTGTGGGCATTTACCTTCTATAGTTCCCGATTTCTAAGAATGAACATTTGATCGTCTAGAAATGAACCTTATATATAGGACGTTAAGACTATCGTAAAAATTGTGAGTCTTACCCTCGTATTAATAAGGGTTAATCTATAACAATCAAAAGTTCATTCTTAGGAATCGGCAACCATAATGCGTCAATACGCATAGTAGGAGAGGTCTACGTAGGTCCAGTGGACTCACAGGCTGATAATGTGACTCACCTTTTACCCATAGCAGTGGCGCAGAAATTCAACTTATCGTACAAGCAGCCTTCATCGTGAACTATTCTCAGATTCCTCAATGTAATAGCATCCAAAACCATTGTACTCCCTCCTTATCTAATTTATCGACCTTGTCTTGTGACAGTCTTGTTTAGCACATCGGGCGGCGCGAAGGATTCCAACTGAGACATGCTTAGTACTTGCTATCGAGATTTCAAAATACTTAAAAGCTTTTTACTCACCTTTTACCCATAGCAGTGGCGCAGAAATTCAACTTATCGTACAAGCAGCCTTCATCGTGAACTATTCTCAGATTCCTCAATGTAATAGCATCCAAAACCATTGTACTACCGCCTTCCCACTTATCGACCTTCTCTTGAGACAAGGTCTTATTTAGCACGTCGGGCGGAGCGAAGGTTTCGAACTGAGACATGCCTAGTACTTGAATGTCGAGGAGGCATTGGGTGAGGTAAGAAACGCAGCCGCCTAGAGCTTTGATGGCTAGATAGCAGTTTGGTGCAGGAGTTAGACCTAAGACGTCACCTGGAAATATAACGATAAATAAGATTATTTAACACGTTCGCCTCCGGTACTGTTTCACTAAGCGCTAATACTATGCCGATTGAAATTATCTGATAGAACTATGCCATTGACACGCATGTGTGACTGAACAGATTGTACTCTTATGCCAGGGACACAGCACTTGTGTGAAAAACGTTCGTATTTCTATGGCACTGGCATAGGAAGAACTTGATTTATGCTAGTGGCATAAGAATAAGATCACGTATGTGTGTCACTGGCATAGGAATCAGATTTTGTTGGTCACACACGCTGTGTCACCGGCGTCGAACGTGTTAAACTCCAACTTTTAAAAAAACTGTTTTCATTGATACAAATAAACGCCAATATACCCACATGTTTGTCGAGTTTCTACAACTATAAGAAACGTTATGGTTTACTTTTACTGTCTTAACAAAATACGATTAAAAATATTTTTTAAAGAGACAATTGGCAAGAAGCTTGGAGCAAATTCATTTAGGAAAGAACCCTGTAAACTGCGGAAGGGAAAACAGAGGCAAATTGAAACAGAGGTGAGATTAAATAATACCAATTTTTATTAACCGACTTCAAAAAGGAGGAGGTTTACAATTCGTCGAAATCTTTTTTTTTTTTTTATGTATGTTCCCCGATTACTCGAAGACGCGTGGACCGATTTGAAAAATTCTTTTTTTGTTTGAAAGGGTATACCTTCTAGTTGGTCCCATTGTCACGGAATCCAGATCTGATGATGGGATCCTGGAGAAATCGAGGGAACTCTTCAAATGTTGTAGGCACACATGACATTTTTCATTTATTTTCGAAGACTAATGAAGTATTTGCGTCTAGTCATGAACGTCTTAAGTTGGTGATCTGATGATGGAAGGTACAACTCCTTAGTAATTAGGAGTTGGGGGATAATTCTTTAAATATAACATATTTCGTGTATTTTGGGAGCTATTTGAGTATTTGCCTTTAGGTGGTCATCCTTTCATGTTGGTGAGCTGATGATGGAAGGTACAACTCCTTAGAGATTAGGAGTTGGGGGATAATTCTTAAATATATCATATTACACGTATTTTGGAAGCTATTCGAGTATTTGCCTTTAGGTGGTCATAGTCTCCTGTTGGTGAGCTGATGATGAAAGGTATAACTCCTTAACGATTAGGAGTTAGAGGATAATTCTTTGAATATAACAACTGTCATACATTTTCGAGATCTATTCAAGTGTTTGCTTAGTAGTTATGACATGTTGGTTAGCGGTTAGTGATTCTTTAAATAGACATGCTAAGGCTGTTACCTATAATCTTTGAAATGATTCATACCTTTACCTGCTGATGATACAATGTATAACTCCTTGATAATAGGATAATTCTTTGAATATCGCACAGACGGTTTGTTGTATATTCATATAAGTTAGCCAGTTCAGGTTTTCTGGCCTACTACAGTGCAGTACATTCTAATTACAAGTATTTAGAGTATACTAAATAACGATTTTATATAAATTACACTACTAAAAAGCAAAAAATAAAATATTTTAAAATAAAAATAAAACCGCCTTCAAAAATTCTCCAGAACTAAAAAGTTAAAAATAATTTTATTTCCTACTTCTTAGGATTTCCTACCCAAACCTTTTACCCTATTCATTGAAATAAAATATTATGGCTAGGTATCCTACAGATTTCTTAGAAGTCGGTGCCAAGCCAAATATGTTCACTTCGCGAGTATACCTATGTATTTGGTAGAGCTTGGTAACTTACTGTCACTCCGGTTATGCTTTCATGAAAATGACTGAGGCTGACCATTCTGTTGATAAAAGCATAATCGGAGTGACAGTAAGTTACAAAGCTCTATCTAATATCATTGATTTAAGTAAAAGGGGTAGATATGGTACCAGGCGCACGAAAGTGTGCCATCGAATACAGGTCCCGGGACCTGTTTTGAATTAGTCGTGTGATGGCAGCCCATGTGTCAACAGCTTGTCAAGATCCAAAATCTCTGTAACGAATATTGGCTTAAAAGCGATAATCATGCCGTGCTGTGCCTTTTTTCAGTGCTTTAACAGCTCAAAGCATAAAAACAAAACTCACGGAATCACTTTTCATGCGTAAGTACTGTTTATAATTTAATAATATATTTTTAGGCAATTCAAATTTTAAATGATTCTTGTTTTTGAGTGAGAGAAACAGATATATATCTAATATACACGAGAGCAACACGTACATCGTCACGCAATAACGTCAGCAAATAAATCTTGATCAACATGTATTTTTAGTTCCTGCGCTCCTAGTAAAACAAATGTAACAAAGTCTATTTTGCAATATTTATTTTAAACATAAAATTAATAGCTTATACGTATGTTTAGGTTTGGTTGTAGCATAACAATTTAATACACGTACAGTAGTGTTATTCACTAAGGAAACCGCCTTGCTGTCAGCGCTGTGTCAGTGCTGCGGCAGCGTCGAGCCTAAAAATGGTATTCACTAATGTACTTTAAACGACACTAGTGCTCGGCGACGAATGCGGCGTGAGCTGGAACTACATTGCGTCAAAAGTTTGACGTTTAATGTATGAACTTCGTATTCTCTAACGAAAAATAGCGACGAACTCGCCCACAACCTCGCTCACAGCCTCGATTCCTAATGTCAAATCAAACAGCTAGGATTTTAGACAAGGCTGTCTCGACATCGAGCTTGTTGACGAACGCAGCGTCGAATGTGTCAATAAGAGAATAGCATAGCAGATTTCCTGCCGACGAAGTATGGAAAGATAAGTGGATCGCAGTCGTACGCAAGCAAAGAAAAGACCCAGAGTGGACATCTACCAAACATAGTAGAATATGTTCCATACATTTTATACCGGACCATATTTATACTACCAGCAAAGGCAGACGACGAATAACAAAAGGCGCTATTCCGTACTTTCGGGTAATCGTGGTTTTGTGCACTTTATTTTATCTTGAATACATTTATAGAATATAGCCAATCAAAACTTTGATGGACCAATCACAACTATTTTTTCAACAAGCGTGCTCGTAACGTAGTTATTATTGAACCGCTTTATGGCTCATAATCCAATATCCGTACTTTTTCATTACATTACTGTCCTAGTGCGGTAATAACATAACCCGACCAAGTTAATAGTAGTACGGTCAAATCGTACATTAAACTCGCAAAACATGTAGTAAAGCTGCATTTTTGGTATGCTATTTAGACATCATAGGGCAGTATAAAACCACATTTTGCAAGCAAAAAAAAGTTGTGCTAGCTGCGTTATACGTGAAAAACTGTGAAATTTACTGTCTATTTTTAGTTTCTGATTTTTATAAAAAAAGCCTTACGTTTTTTGACAATATGTATCAGGTAACGTTTAAAGATGAATGAATTTGAAACAAGATGAGATAACATGCATTACCGTAGGTCTTATAGTTTCAGAGATTCGAGACTTCAAATAGTACCCTGTTTTGTAAAATAGATGAAATGTTGAGTTTTGCTAACGTTTTTGGTTTAATATCGCCTTACCTTATTATGCTACGAAAAACATGAAATAATTATCTTATAGCGCAATTAATATTCTTTCATTTAAGGGTAAAATCAGGTCAGTAAACTTTGTAATTGAAACTAAAAACGCGAAATTCCAAAGGCAGGAGACCCGCTATCTAAGTTTTTCATACAAATGGCAAGTCGTGTTGCAAAGCTGCAATTTTTGTATATTATATATAGGCTCTATAGGGATGTACGAAAATGCATATTACAAGAAAAAAGATAAAGGATTTAGGTAAAGGACGTAAAAAACTGAAAAAAAATCGGACTTTTTTTAGTTTTTGACGTTTAACTAAAAAACTATAACTTTTTGATACTAATTGCTATAAAACTATGAAAGAATATTAAATTTGAAAGGATTTGAGCTACCTTGCATTACCCTAAATTATATAGATTTAGAGATACGACATTTCAAAATGTGCCCTTCATTAAGTTAAGAAAATAAATGCACGTTTTGAAGCCTCGTGTACCCCCAACTATAAGACTTACAGTAATTGTTATCGGCTCAATTTGTTCCAAATTTAATGTAGTTATTATCTACAATTACTTTTTTTTCTTAGCGCGAATGTTTTGCCAATATTTAGTGAATAGCTTTAACGTAACCTAAAATTTGTTTATGTTTTGATAAAAGGGCACTTTATGAAATGCCGTATCTCAAAATATATATAACTTACGGTGATGCAACGTAACTCAAATCCTTTCAAATTTAATGTTCTTTCTTAATTTTATAGCAATCAGTATCAAAAAGATAATAGATTTTTAGTTAAACGTCAAAAACTAAAAAAAGTGCGAATTTTTTTCCGTTTTTTACGTCCTATGCCCAAATTTTTTTTTTGTTTTTCTTTTCATATGCATTTTCGTATATATCTATAAGGCCTTTATAATATACCAAAATTGCAGCTTTGCAACTCGACTTGCGATTTGTATGAAAAACTTAGATAGCCGGCCTCTTGCCTTTGGAATTTCGGGTTTATACTTTCAACTACGAAGTTCACTGACCTAATTTTACCCTTAAATTAAAGAATATTAAGTGCGCTATAAGGTCATTATTGCATGTTTTTCGTAGCATAATTAGGTGAGGCGATATTAAGTCGAAAACGTTAGCAAAACACAAAATTTTATCTAGTTTCCAAAAAGGGGTACTTTTTAAAGTCTCGAATCTCTGAAACTATAAGACCTACGGTAATGCATGTTAGCTCAACTTGTTGGAAATTTATTAGTCTTTAAACTTTTATGTACACATGATATCAAAAAACGTAAGGTTTTTTAAATAAAAATCAGAAAAAAAAAATGGCCGTAAATTTCGCAGTTTTTCACGTACTACCCAGCTAGCACAACTTTTTTTTGCTTGCAAAATATGGTTTTATACTGTCCTATGGTGTCTAAACAACATACCAAAAATGCAGCGATACTACTTGATTTGCGAGTTTAGGGTAAAATTATGTACGATTTGACCGTACTATAGTACATTGTGCATCAAGGGAGGTAAGTACGGAATTACTAACGAGAGTGTTAGAAGCCCGACGCCGTTAGGCGGAGGGCTTTTATGACTCGAGTTAGCATTCCGCTTACCGACCGTGATGCATACAATGTTTTTCATCACACTTGCCAACCAAAAAATAAGTTTTAAGACATAATATTATTAAATGACGTACTGACATTTCTATTACTCCCTGGGGAATTTCACTTTTCTGTTACTCCCGCTACGCGCGCAAGCAATGGCGCGCTTAGACAGCAAGTGTGATGAAAACATACTTTACATTTTGTTGTATTTTCTGTTATTTCTTTTATGTAAATTGTGGCCTTAAAGTAATGAATAAGAATAAAATAAAAAGATTGAACGTAAATTTCGGATAGTATCTAAGTAAGTAGTAATTACCTAGCAACAAGGGTTAGTAAAAGTGTTAATTTAAGTCAGTTATTCCTCGCAAATGTGTTGAAAAACGTCGTCGGTAGTACACATTAAACTAGTTTAAGCGGACAAAATAACGAAAAGCTATTCTAGAGTATCGACCGGAATATCAAATATGAGTATCTTCATGATTTGATTTCTAAAATCAATTTATATTTACCCGATACCCGAGGTCACAGCCTAAAAATTGTCCGTACTTCCACTAACACTAAAGCTGCATACCACTCGCTGTCTAACCGTGTTGTGGTGGCTTGGAATAGCTTACCGGACAGTGTGGTCACTGCTCCCTCAGTTAATGCTTTTAAAAACCGACTAATTTATTCGAGCTCTGTGATGTGAAGTGACTTTTGTGAAATTTACCAACTTGAACTATATATTAACTTTTTTTTTTTGGACTCTGTGTGACATAGGCACATCAGCTAAAAGCTGCTCGCCTATAATAAATAATAATAATAATAATATTTTTGAGCCTTTTCGTACGTTGTCACTATGGTACTTCACTTAAATTCCTTGACCATCCAGACACCATACCTAACTTAATTTATAGCTTTTGTTGTTTTATTGTTTTTTTTACTTCGTTGTTTAATGGGAAGCGATGAACATGTTGGAAGTCTTCGATATTTTTTCTGATTTGTTGATATTCTTCGTGTTGTTTATCGTTAATTTTGTATATGTCACATAATAACCTTATTTTACGTTTATTTGAGCCCATATAATATAAGAAAATATTTGAATAAAGGAGAGAATAATAATATTCCTTTATATAAATGATTACACCATCTTCACTATTAAACCATCTTTCATTTAATTCTGTTTCATCATGAAATGAGTAGGTACATGTTACTCGTATCGATATTGACTTTGTTTTCCGACGCTACCGAACTAAAGGTAAATGGCGTAATTCCGATGATACCACGGGCGTCGTAGTCGGTCCAGTATAAGGGAGACCCAAATGACCGTAGTAAATGTATGCAACCAGAGGTCAGCCCTTGAAATTGACAATATCTAATCCCAAGACTCGGTAAGCGATGTACCAGGAGTAGCGGGATTGTTAGAAATATTAAGATTAGAAAGAATATGCAGATAATGTCTTGCTTACACTAAGATCTAATTGCTATGTATGTCTCTGTTGCTCTATGTGTATTGCGCAAAATATGGGGGTCTCGTTTGCTCAACCGCATATTTCGTATTATTTTATCTCTATTACGCATTGTGCACATAGACAATACAGTAGTGTGTAGTATTTGCTACGGTGTGGGTGCGGGTATCGCTTGCCGTGTTGACAAACTATGAGCGTCACTCATCTACCCCTTTTACTTAAATCAATGTCTAATATATACCTATGAACGTATTTGGCTTGGCACCGACTTCTAAGAAATCTGTAGGATACCTAGCCATAATATTTTATTTCAATGAATAGGGTAAAAGGTTTGGGTAGGAAATCCTAAGAAGTAGGAAATAAAATTATTTTTAACTTTTTAGTTCTGGAGAATTTTTGAAGGCGGTTTTATTTTTATTTTAAAATATTTTATATAATTAAAGCATTTACAAGGCTTGAGACAATGATATGTATTGAGCGACCCGTAGGCGGTGGGGCGCGACTAAACATCGTCTTATTTCATATCGACAACTAGTTGTCTAAATTGAGGTTGTTACAACTTACCTCCGTATTTCACATAAGTGTCATACAAACTTTGCAATAATATCAACCCCCTTTTAAGTTAGTCTCTCAAAAACAAACTATAATAAGTTCAATATTCTACCTTCATGTAAGAATGGCTTCAATCCCTCCGGCCAATCCCCATCAGCATTAGTCTTGTAGTAGTTCTCGGCAAGAGTTTTAAGTGTCTTCTCGGGCGGCCACAGCGACTGCGGCTCGCGGCGAGCGCGGTGGCAGTGCGCGCTCAGCAGCTTCGATGTGCGAGGGGTGGTCGATCTGCGGTCGTATACAATCTGCAACGTTTAGGATTAGTAGGGACGTGTATGTGTGCGTGAGTGATGACAGCAGTAAGAATACATTTGCCAGGGAGGAGCGGACCGACGATCTTTCCCGCTACCGACCGAGTCTACCAACCATTACGATGAACTTTCAGTATGGGACCAACCAACATCGAAATATCTTCAAAAAAAATTAACCCCTCATAGAAAGTCACTGATTAGTTAGAACTCAATAGTATGGAAAAGTCAATTTGTCATGTACGTTTTCGATGTTGGTCCCATACTGAAAGTTCATCGTAATGGTTGGTAGCGGGAAAGATCGTCGTTCCGTTCCACCCTGTGTAAATGAATTCATTCATATACTGTCCACGCAATTTTGAACCCGACTGTACAGCAGTGGCCTGATATAGGTTAAGGCGAGGTAAGCGTAGAATTCCCGTTTGTTTTTTTCAGTTTTCTCAATAATACTACTTCCTTATGAAGTAAAACTTATATATGTTACATTTGAGAACTTGATCTATCGCGCATTGGTTAGTATTAAGTATTTAAACAAACTTCGCCCTATAAAAAACGATCCCAAACATAGGTCTAATCTCTGCATGAAAACTCATTTTGCTAAGAAACTACATAACTTTACCAAGAAAAAAATATATCAGAAGAAACGTCAAAGTCTGTGTCAACGATTAACAAGAAGAAATCATTAATATTGTAAGAATTATATTTCATCTTACAAAATATGTGAAATTATTCTCCCGGATCGCTCCTGCTGTCATCTTTCAGTCCCAATCGGGACCTGTTGGAGGAAGGACGTACGTCAATTTTGCGCACCGCTGTCGTCAACCAAACTATCTTTAAGATTGGTGTGATAACACATAAAAAAATGTTATCATCACTGGGGCTTCGGAGACTGAATAAACATAAGTGGTGAGTGACTAAATTAATAGAATTATGTTATTCAATATATTAAACCAAAACAATAACAAACATATTACACAGTATAGAAAAAAACAGTAGGATGACTACTGGTGATAAGAGCATGACACATTTTGACATGACGAAAATAGTGAAATAATTAAGAATGGTACCTACTCGTATCTATTAAAAATAGGATTTTATATCCATAATAGTTCGTTATCATCCAATAAAATTTTAAAACACAATTTATTTTGTCGCGAATTGATTGCGATGCCTCGCATGATGTACATTTTGAGAACTTCTCCGACTTGGCTGTTTGACAGTGACGTTGCGAGGTTGGATGAAGCAATCAAGTCGTCTCTGGAGTCGGTTTTGAATGTGCATCTTGACGAAACGCAATGGTGTCAGGCAGCTCTCCCGGTACGACATGGTGGGTTGGGAGTACGCCGCTGCAGCGAAGTTGGGTTAGTAGCATTCCTCGCTTCCGCACACGGGACGTTGGGTCTTGTCACTCGGATATTGTCTAACTATGGTGACATTACCCGGGTACCGTTTGTTGCGGAGGCACTTACTAACTGGAACACTGTTTGTGGGGGCGATGAGCAGCCGGACAATCTAGTCGTTCAGTGAGGGTGGGATGACATTTTGTGCAAAAAAATCGTCGCACAAATGTTGGGTGAGGTGACAGGCTCAGGAATTGCGCGACTTTTAGGCCGCATCTCGTGCGGAATCAGGAGCCTGGCTGCACGCGCTGCCTTCCCCTTCGCTAGGAACACTCCTAGATAACGATTCTTTAAGAATCGCAACTGCTCTGCGATTGGGGTGTAAGGTTTGCGAGGCCCATCGGTGTTTATGTGGAATTATGGTGGAGGAGAATGGGCATCACGGCCTAAGTTGTTTGAAGTGCGCGGGGCGATTTCCGAGGCATCATGCACTCAATGAGGTGATTCGCAGGGCTTTGGTGTCGGCCAACGTTCCTTGCGTTCTGGAGCCTCCAGGGTTATGCCGGACGGATGGCAAGAGACCTGATGGTTTGACATTGGTTCCTTGGCAGAAAGGTCGGTCCCTTTTGTGGGATGCGACGTGCATAAGCACGTTTGCACCTTCACATTTGGGTCACACCGTAAGGTCCGCTGGGTCAGCCGCGGAGTTAGCGGCCAAATTAAAACATGCCAAGTACTCTGCCTTGGAACCAATGTACGACTTTGTGCCCGTTGCAGTGGAGACTGCGGGACCGTGGGCTTTGGAGGCTAAGGCATTCGTGTGGGACTTAGGCCGTCGACTGAGAGAAAGGGGAGGTGACCCTCGCTCCGGATCGTACCTGGTACAACAGATTTCATTGGGCATACAGCGCGGCAACGCTGCTAGTGTAATGGGCACGTTTGGGCCGGGTACGTTTCGGGGTGTTCGTGGTAGAAGTAACTAGCTATTAAGATTGACAAAGCCTGTTGCGACTATTATGATTTTTTATTTAACATTAAAAAATGGAAATGCTCATAGGTTTGAAATAAAAAACATTGTGTATTTATTTTGGAATTCGAATTATTTTATGAAATGTTTTGCAAGCAGTCGCACTATATTGATTTAAACTTTTACGACTATCACTCATATTTTAAATACAAACGGGTCCTAATCGCGTAAACTTACGTTTAATTATATCCTGACGTTACACCCGTGGTCGCAGGCAGACATGAGTATCAATAAAATACTACTAATAATATACTATCATATCAATTAAAAAAAATATGGAAAATAATGCAAATTGTTACGAAACATACCGAGAATCAGTACATTTCGATTCAAGTGCGAAAAAAATTAAGTACTAAAGGAGTGGAGATAAATTTTTAAATCGACACGAGTTATGAATTTCGTTTCCGCACGTGTATCGTATGACGTTTTTCAGTACATATGGCCCTCCGAAGATTTCGACCTGACGTAAAATGAACCACTTCTCGCACAAGCGCGTAAAAATGCGCAATCTGTACTGACAAATAAGCTTTTCATAAAAAAATTGAATGGAAAAATATACGAATGACTAAAGTTGCTATAGGGAATGGCGCCCACTATGTTACATTTGCATGAAGGGTAAATTAAAAAAAAATGAAAATTTTACTTGATAAATGTGATCTATTATCTATACCAATGATATGGTACATATTTATTGTAACGGTGAAAAAGTAACCCTGTATAATAACACAGATAAACTTGACCATGTACAGTGATCGTACTAATAATGTGGATGGCATTAAATCACCTATAGAATGTTTTCAAAAAATATGTTTACTATTACTATTTTTACTAAAACGAAAGTGTCATTTGAAATAAGTAAGTTGAGTAGGTACATAATGCCGTTCTTTTACTAATGTTTTAAAATACACAATTGAATGTCGAATTTACAAGAATATTGTTATAATTTACCCTTTTTGGAGATACATGACAAAAAGATGTACGTGCTGTGATCAAAACATACTAAACATAGAACCAATTTGGAGATAACACAATACAGGGTGGTCCAAACCTTGACGTCAAAAAAATTTTTTTAGATTCCTCACGTCATGAGCTATCAGAATATACCCCATGTATGTTAGCCGATTTTTTGTAGTTTTCGAGTTATAAATATATTAATAAAAAAATAACTTTTGGGTTTTTTAACTAGTTTCTTTTTGTAAAAGTATTACTAAAAATAAAGCATTTACTGACGAAAAAATTAGCGTCCTCACTTTGATACAAGTAGGATAAAAAATACCAAATTAAAAATTTTACGTTAAAAACGCATCAAAATAGCATTAATGTACAGTCAAGTGCAAAAATAAGTATCGAAAGAATCCGTTCATAAATATGTTACGACGTTCTTATTACACAGAATTAGAGTGCACTGGGACATATTTTTGAACGTTTTTGTATACCCCTTATTTTGTCTTCGACTGTACGTAAATAAAAAAAATAAAACATATCCCAAGGATATTTGGTAATCTAAAGACTGCCCTAGACCTTAAACCTTCGTAAAAGCAAAAAAAAGTGATACTTAATGATGAGGATTTTCCGGAGTAGTCGGTCAAATAAACTTAAAAAAAAGCTTCTAAATTTTTAATTTAAAAATAAAGTGAAATTTCGTCTGTTTTGTTGTTCTTATCAATGAACAAAGACAGAAAATACCGCGAAACTCAATTTGTGTAGTTATTCAAGAAATATTTACTACTTAAAAATTTTAAGCTTTTTTAAGTTTATTTGACCGACTACTCCGAAAAATAATCATCATTAAGTATCACTTTTTTTTTTGCTTTTACGAAGGCTCAAGATCTAGGGCGGTCTTTAGAATACGAAAATTCCTTGGAATATGTTTTATTTTTTTATTTACGTACATTAATGTTATTTTGATGCGTTTTTAGCGTAAAATTTTGAATTTTGTATTTTTTATCCTACTTGTATCAAAGTGAGGACGCTAATTTTTTTGTAAGTAAATGCTTTATTTTTAGTAATACTTTTACAAAATGAAACTAGTTAAAAAACCCAAAAGTTTTTTTTTATTAATAAATTTCTACATTCCAGAATTTCTCAAAGAAAAATTTCAAAAATTCATAACACGAAAACTACAAAAAATCGGCTAACATACATGGGGTATATTCTGATAGCTCAGAGCCAAAGAAACCGCAAATAGTATTAAAGACTGTATCGTTTATTATAAATACAAGTTTAACCTGGTCTAACTTTTGAAATATGTATTATTTTGCGTTTCTATGTTCTGAGTGTAGGGTGTGTACACACAGCGTCAGAGAAACGTATCCAGACAAGAACTTAAAGATTATCGCACGTCACGTGACGCGTTTGTCCGCTAGTAGCTTCCCTTCTCCCCGCCTTCCTCGCCGGTACCCATCTTTTTCCATGCGCAAGCACCGAACGCAATTTTAATATTTATTTGCACATCTTTCAATAGCTCTGGGCTCTAGCCCGAGTAAATTTCACATAATATACAAAAAGACACTACAAAGTCTCATTATTACCCTTTGTAATAACTAGACAATATTTTATAACTGAGCTGGGGATCGATCCTGGGTTGTCAGTGCCAATATGTTTAGTCCACATATCTTGCCCCTGAGCTATCTCAGCTGTTATGAGATAGGTTGAAATTATCCATCAATATGTGCAACTAATATTCAGCCGTGTAATACGGAAAATAATCTGTAATTGAAATGTCAGATACGTCTTTTTGTCTTCATGGAAGTATACTATTCCTTCTGGCAATCAAAGAGAAAAATGTCGTATGTGGAAATATCACAAGCGTGTTTTTTTCGTGTGGGCACTTCTGTATCGGTATCTTTATCTACCTTGCATACTCAACATTACAGTGTAGGTATCCTGTTTCTGTTATTGCGGTGCACCCTCATTAGTGATTATCACAAAACAATCTTATTACCTGTGGAATAGGAGTTGTAATAAAATTATTTGGTTTTAATAAATAGAAGCTTGTTTGTGGGTAATTTAGAAATGTAACTTTGGTTTGTTTATTTTGTGCAAGCAAGTTACTACAGCATTATACTTCATTTACTGCCCCTTAATACCTAACCGCATTTGTATACTGTCGAAATGGTTCGACTAACGAATTTTCTGAAAGCCAAAATAATAGTTCTCTGGGAACAGAGCCATAGTGTTACAGAAATAGCTCAGGATCTGAATACAACGGTAAGTGACAAGTCATTTAGGTTTAAGTTGGTATTGTGACTCATTAACTAACTTGATTTGATCTTGGATATTATATTAACATATGATTTATTACTTTAATCAACAGAAAAAAACAGTTCGTAAGTGGATAAGGAGATACGAGGAAACAGGTGACGTTAAGTGTGATCGCCAAGGTCCGCAGCCTGTAGTTTACACGGATGAGTGAAAATTCCCCTTACGGACGCTCATCGGACAGCGAGAAGAAACTTCGCTGAACGTTATCGAGACTTCGATTGCGAAAACGAAATCGTAATTTTCACGGATGAGAAATGCTTTAAATCGGATAAGGACGGCCGTAAAATATTGTGGAGAAGGAGAGGAGAGCGATACAATCCCAAAAACCTCATTGATATGAGAACTAGTGGAACGCTTTGGGTAAGCAAACCTCACATAAGTGATTAAGTACTGCGGCCCACATATACAAGTATGCATGCACCGATACAATAATAATAATAAAAACCACAATTTTAATCATCTGTCGCCTTACTAGAAAATGCCTTACATACTCAACCATATCTGAGAATACTATTTTATAAATAACACTTGGCTATGAACCTACCATATAAAGTATCTACCATTGTCAAAGGAGAAAACAAAAGATAAAAACCAATATAATAATAAAAGTAAATATATATTACAGGACATTTTTTACACACATTCATGACGAAACTTCGAAATCTAGGTAATTAAGTAGATTCCAGAAAAACTAACCTCATTTTCTCCCTTATTCTTTAGTAAACGATTTAAATAGGTAAATTCAATTACTTTTCTATATCATAATAATAACAGTAGCAATAAAGAAATAGTTAGCTTTATTTGTTTTTTTTTAAACACACAGAATCACAAAATTAAGGCTGTAAGTGAGGAGTTGACGTTTGTTCGAGTTTAAAGTGGTAGTAAATTTATTTCAAAAGTAAATCGATAATTTTAGCCAATTTGATTTATAATAAGCAGTTTCTTTATTACGAAACCATATCGATAAAAGATTCTAATTATTTGTAAATAATACAAAAATTGCATAACTTGAGTGATCCGCCCTACAGTGTATAACAATATATATTTTTTGGCACACATTTATCATAGAAATCTGAAAAATTATGTTTATTTACGACTTATTTATATGATATTGTTACTTATTGACATTGGATTTTAATTGGCTTTGTGGTGATTGATTTACCTAGTGGTGTTCTATCCTTTACGTTTACGGTTTTATATCGGTTTTAGTTAACTCAGTGGTTTACAAAATATGTATTTAGGTAAAAAAAAATCTTAAGTAATAGATATTAAAAACATAGTTCTAGACTTTTATATTTATTTTCAGGCTATTGGGGTTGGATGTCTTCCATGGGTCCAGGAGAGTTGGTGGAAGTAGGAAGCCGTATGAATGGTCAACGCTACTTAGAGGTGCTAAGAGACGTCATGCTGCCGACTGTTCGCGTGGCATATCCTGAAGGCCAAATTTATGTTGTCCACGACAATAGTTCTGTGCATCGTTCACAAGTTGTCCAAAAGTGGCTGTCGTCGCAGGATGACATCACTGTATTTGTGTGGCCGTCTAAAAGTCCTGATCTGAATCCGATAGAAAATCTTTGGGGTCAAATGATTCTCAAATGGGACCCCAGCGAAATTCGGTCAAAAAAAAATTTAAACGAAGAGGTCTACAGAACATGGGCGCTCATGCGTAATAGTAATAGTGACATATGCGCTAACATGGTCGCGGGCATGGCAGGTCGGCTGCGACAAGTATCTGATAACGATGGTTATCCTTTGGGCTATTAAGTATCAGTAATCATTTGACCGCACGTATTTTCTATTTCATGTATTCAACTTCTATGTTAATAAATTAAGAATAATTATAAACCGTTATCCTACTTTATATTTAAATTAAAAAGTTAGGAACGTATCGTATAGCAGACACTCACATAATAAGTGTCGTTGTTTGCTCGACATGTTAATTTAATTTAACAGTTTAAAAAAGTGAGGTTGGAATTTCATATTAGGCAGAAAATTCCATGGGCCTGACATCTTAATTAGGTATACGTTATTATAAGTGTTATCATAACACAAACAGTTTCTTTAATATTCCATAGTATTAAAAAGACCATACCTAAATTTATTGTCCGTATCTATCTATTAACACTCCTGCTAATTATGAACTATGACTTATTTCAACCTTTTTTCAGTGTTAATTAGGTTTTTAAGGACTAGGTTTTCTAAGGTATATAACTGTGATTAATATGAGAGCATGCAAATTGTTAACTTGTAGTTAACATGTTTCTTCTCTCATATGAAAAGCAGTTTAAAACGTTAGTTACAGTAATGTAATGTAATAAATAATAAAATAATGCTTTTCTTGCCTAGAAATGTTGCTCTCATTACACGAGAATTTGTATGATATTTCTATATACCTCAATAGATTATGGAAATAAATTAAATGTTTACTATCCAACAACCAAATCTTAAAAAGTGCCAATCGCTAACACCCATTCGTAAGCGAAATGAAACTATATTTGTCGAACTGACAAATAAGAGCGGCAGAGTAAAAAAGTAATTTTAGTATTATTTATTATTCTTTAAGTGCATGCTGGAGTTTCAAGTAAATAAATGACAATATTATTAAATGACTGTTGTTTTTAATTACGTCAAGTATTGTATATCAATTATGAAAATTAGTATTATTTAATAATTAAAGTAAATTTAATTTATAAATAATAGTATTATTATTGTAATACATAAATTATGGTCATTAAAAGTTTTATAGAAAAAAAAAAAGCAAATTCCGCCACCAGGTCTCGAACCCACGACCTTTTGAATGATAGTCAATAGCTTAAACAACTTGACCAATCATGATTTCACTGTTATTGTTGAAATTTGTGTATGCTTGTAGGACGGCAATCGAGCTGGATACTTTTCTGTGATGCGATGTGTACGTAATGTATGGCTACTTTCCAAATTGTTTCTTTTAGGGGCTTTATCGTGCTTAAAATATTGCCTATCAAACGTATTTCGGACAAACCTATACAGCTGAATGTAAGACTATTTCAGAGACTCCATGGTACTATTTTAAGAAGCAATAGGTCAAGATGCTACCCGAGTATATAATATATATTATCTAAACGGAGTCTTCATGATTCCCCAATCAGGAATACACAAATAAAATGTGGTGGATTTTATGTTTTACATAAAATCGGATTTTTTCACAACGTTTTAGATGCCCTTCACTTTCTTATGCGTACGAAAACAGCGAAGCAGCTATAAGAATCAGCCATACATAAAATCCTTAATGAAACACCATGGGCTTGATCCATAGTTAGAACAGGTAGATATAAATGCTCCATGACAGTTATATTAGATGTCAAAGTCAAAATACACGTAAGCTACATACCATATTCTCTTTAAAGTATCCTTTCACAAATTCAGGTAATTTTTTTGGGCAATATAAGAGCTATGGCAATATCTAAATGTTTAACATTACGAAGCACATGAAAGCGTGTCTTTCAAAGTACGATTTTTTGTGTGTGATGTCGTCTTTTTCGCAAAACGTAAATTTTCTTGTAATAAATACTTGTCCGAAATATTTTTTTATTACTCAGGAGATCAGGATTTTGGATTGGGTTAGTTGTGTCTAATCCAGATGGTTTACGTCGAGTTTCTAGGATGAAATGTGTACCTTATTAAAGCGGTAATTAGACACATGTATGTTTTTTACATAAACATGTAATACAAAAAATTATGGCCAAGTAAAGTCGTATTTATAATAAATGATACACCCTTTAATATAGGCCTTACAAATTTTATGATAGCAGCAAGTATACCCTGGGTGTAACTACAAAATACAATCAATACATCTTTCATCCTGTATAAATGTAATGGATTTACTCGCGATTATTATATTACTTTGTGAAATATGCAGCACGGAAGCTTAAATAAAAGCATTATCCTATAATGCAAAATTAGGTACGTTATTTTTACGTCATCTGCATGATTAGTTCGACCCCTGATCATCATGTATAATTATATACTTTTTTCGTGGACTGTCCATCAAAAATTTTGAAAATCAGCATCTCTGCATCATTTTTATGAAATTGTACACCTGATACGCATTATAGGACCGCGGATCTATAACGAGTTTCGTATTAAATATTAATGGGATAGTCTCGCATCCGTGTATTTTCTAAATTTACCGTCTACTTTACACATGGCTTGCTAGAGCTTGCCAGATTATAAATTAATCACTTATATTATTATTATGTTACACTATGTCGTTTCGATTCACACTAGTCACATAGTTGTAGTACTGTAAATATTTTCACTATGAGTATTACAGTATCACGTCATCATTGACGGCGACTGTCACGGGTAATAGCGGAGGCTGGATGACTCTTAAAACTAGCGTTGAGAGGTCAAAGAATATGGCCTTAATGATGATCAAGAGAGTGCAGTAGTTTTGAGAAATAAATTGTTGTAAAGACATAATACATTTGTCACCACCCCAACTCCTTCTGCGGGTGTCGTAAGACTCGACTAAAGGATTGAAGTGTCACTGACCATTTGATAAAAGACTGATGATGGGCAGCAGCGTCATCATAGCGGACACATTACTGCGCTCGCCAATCCGCTTGCCCAGCGTGGCGATTATGGGCATTTATCTCCTAATGCGTCTACAGCGTGTGTATTTGATACGGGCGAATATTTTAATGGCGTTTACTATCGGACCTAGGGAACCTGTTTACATAAATTTCTTTAGGAAATTAAGATATTTTTATTTTCATACAAAATATTTGAGCACGCAATGTATTGCATCCACTGGTAGCCACATTAATTAATGTCGACATACGTAGCTAAACGTCATACGAATGTCACGTCAGTTGGACGGCATAAATTGCTGCTGGGTTGCACTTTATAAAAATCATTACACCTAATTAACAACAAAAAACGAAATAATTATCTTATACGATTCGTAGGATCAGATATTATAGCTGGATTAATTATTCGCCCGTATAAAATACACACGCTGTATACGCATAGTTAATAGGAGAGGCCTACGTCCAGCAGTGGACTATAATAGGCTGATGATGATGAGGGACGTGTATGTGTGCGTGAGTGATGACGGCAGTAAGAATACATTTGTCACCACCCCAACTTTACTCTTCCCTTGCAGTGTCAATTATTGATGTGTCATTTATTTATTCATGATGATGGGTAGCATCGTCATCATAGTAGAGATACTACTGCGATCGCTAGCCCGCTTGCCCAGCGTGGCATTTATGGCCATTTACCTCCTATTGAGACCATACACATAGGCAAGAGAGGCCTTTGTACATCAGTGGCCTGATATAGGCTAATGATGATCATGAGAGTGCAGTAGTTTTGAGAAATTAATTGTTTTAGAAGAAAACAATGTAAAATTAGAGTAAGATAACGACAACGAGATGTTTTTCATGTCGCGATTTTATCAAAAAGAAACACAAATTTAAGATCCTGCAGACGTCAGAGATATTCAAACTTTCTAATGGCACAAATCAGCTATCTGCTGTTGCGCCTTGACCCTCACAAAAAACCTCAAAAAAAAATCTGAAGAGTGGACTTCCGACATTAAGAGAGCCTGATCAAAAACTATAGTTTAACAAGTTCGTACATGACAAGGGATCGTAAATTCGGATACTTTTATACCTATTTCGACGGCGGCGCCTTTCACGTCGAGGGGTCAAACATACATCGAAGGCGTCGCGGTCAAAATAGGTATAAGAGCACCCGAATTTTCGATCCCTGTGCATGACACTTCCCATACATATACGGAGAACCTTGTCAGGATAAAGTTCTGAGTAAGGAAGGAATGTTTCTACGTACCAAAGCAGGTGGAAAGTGCGCTAGGGTAGTAAGCAGCCTCGATGAATGCTTATCATCCTTGAACTGTCCAAGATGGAACAAGCCTATGGACGCGTCGACGAAGCACACGCCGTATGTACTAATGCCGTTGCTCTCCTGAAAAAGAGTTGATTTAATCTCACGAAGTAATCTGTCAATTTTCATCTTCCTAAGTCTAAGTTGTCATTTAAATTTTTACTATACGGGCAGGAAATAAAATACATTGTAGTTTGGCCGAAAATTTTATGAGGCAATAAATGGAAATCTGTTCTGAATCAAATTTGTCAATTGAAGCTTGTTGATTAGGTAGGTAGAACCATGGTTGTTAAAATGTTACATAACGGTTGTACATTTGTTTAGTAGCTTTAAATAAAAATCATGGAATGTGGAAATTACTGTCGGATCAAATAGAATGTATAATTACTAAAGATAATATATGTAAGCTGGTCACTTGGCATAAATCGCTACATATCATCGCTCAAGGCACAATTAACTGCCCGATTGTGTATTTTAAAAGCATTGTAATAAGAGTCACAATTGGCCAGTTAACTGGTATCTGTTCTATGTATTATGAAACCTCTACTAAACAAATACAGACATATCTCGCAACATAACAAATCATTCAACACATAACTACTTAACTCAACTTTCGTGAACTTTATACGCATTGTATAAGTTTACTCTAGAAAAGATATCCCTACATCCTCAATCACAGCATGTAAGCTGCACCAGTGAGCGCCCTTCAACGTCACCCGACTCGCTACATAACACCATTCGACAAACAATTAACTAATCGTTTGTGCGCTTTATGCGTATTGTAATAAAGGTCATGATAGATCAGTTTCCTCTACTGAACTCCAACTCCTCAGCCATGCACAGAATGTAAGCCGTGCCCGAGTCCTGTACACCGGCAGCGTGAGCGCCTTTCAACGTCACTCGACTCTCGCTACATAACACCATGCGACACACAATTAACTAACCGTTGGTGCGCTTTATGTGTATTGTAATAAAGGTCAAGATAGATCAGTTTGCTCTACTGTACTCCAACTCCTCAGCAACGCACAGCATGTAAGCCGTGCCCGAGTCCTGTACACCGGCAGCGTGAGCGCCCTTCAACGTCACTCGACTCTCGCTACATAACACCATTCGACACACAATTAACTAACCGTTGGTGCGCTTTATGCGTATTGTAATAAAGGTCATGATAGATTAGTTTGCTCTACTGAACTCTAACTCCTCAGCAACGCACAGCATGTAAGCCGTGCTCGAGTCCTGTACACCGGCAGCGTGAGCGCCCTTCAACGTCGCTCGACTCTCGCTACATAACACCACGAATTAATAAACTAGTGGATGTGAAATGCTAGCTTTTTAGTATGAAAACCGGTGTCGTCAAACTCACACAATCCCATTTTACGTAGATACAGGCATACAATTACAAAATGTTTTTAATTGGTTGCAGTTTTCCATACCCATAAGGTAACAACCAGTTATCATTCCCACAATGAAATTCATCTGTATTCTGTTTTCGTCAGGGTCTAAATTAGAATGTTCAAGTTATGCATCTTGTGTCTTTTTCTTTCTCTCACAAAGTCTTCTAATACAGCTACGTAATACAGCTACTCCAGACAAGGTGGCGCTACTGTATTAAAATGAGCGAGTAATGGGCTAAAAAACCAGTTTATCTAACATCTACGATTACGCAGAAATAATTACGAATCCTAGGTCACGTTACACTGGTGATATGAGATCTCTACTCGCCTGTGAGTAGCCGACAAATAAGAATAGGACTACATGGACTGGACAACCCCAAAACACAAAAAGTCGTAAGTGACTGTATATCCTTATCTTGTTACGACTTTTTGTTATTTTCCATAGGGCAATACGTATACATTATCGATATTTAAACAGTATTGATATTTCATTAGCGTTAAAGGCGGGAAATTTGAAAATTTTGATTGGCTGTTCGAGTTTTTAACGGTTTCTACTGACTAGCAAATAATAATAAAGTAAAACTTTGTCAACCGACTTCATAAAGAGGTTTTCAATTCGTCTGTTAGTTTTTCTTTGTATGTGTATTACGCGATTACCCGGTCAATTCAATTATGAACCGATTTTGATTTTCCTTTGAACAAAGTGTATACTCGCGAGGTGGTCCTATTGGATTTTGGTTCTGATCTAATGATGGGATCCGTGCCGAATTGAGGGAACTCCTCAATTTCGAAACGCACTTGTATGGTAATTTCGGTGTTGTTTTAAGAACCTTGAGTAGTTCCATGAGAAAGCCACAATCTAGGACAAGTGGACCTGATAGTGGAAAACCAGAGATGGCATAAGAGGAAGTGCTCTATTATTCGCAGTTCTGTCAACCAATTTGAAAATATTCTTCATTTATTTTTAAAAATAAACTTCCACTGCAGTCTCCTTTCATTTTAATCTGATCTAATGATGGAATCATGACGAACTGAGAGAACTCCTCAAATTTGAATGGCACATTGATGGAAATTTGAGGGTTTTCTTCGGTACCTAACTGGAGCATTTTCTCACGGAAACTGCTATTTTGGACAAGTGGACCTAAGGATGAAGACCAGGAAAGGCTTAAGTGGAACTACTTTGTAACTTGCAGTTCTGTTAACCCTTTTTTATGTAATTGGAGGCAAACGAGCAGACGTATCACTTGATCGTAAGCGATTACCGTCCCGTCCGTACTTACAAGCAGCACATACAATCAATATAAATAGTAGTAGCAATTAATATAAATAGTAAATAGCAGTAGTAATCAAATAAAAAACAGGTGACCAGATGGTAAATTTAATAAAACTTTTAATAATTATTCCTGTATAACATTTCAACAAGTACATAACGATAAAACAATTTAGAACCAGGTCCTGAATTCGATAGACTCATATTGCATTATTTAGTACTTAATTTGTACTATTTTTGCGGAAACCAATTGACTTGTCCAGTAGCTTCGATCCATTTATTTTTAATTTCAGCATCTTTTGGGAATCTGAAAATGTAGTAAATATATAGGTATGTAAAGTATGGAATGCACAGTTATAAGTTATAACTATACATAATGTAAAGTTATAACCATAGATTTTTTACTTGATTACATTCCCTACTAATAATTAAATATCGAACGCTGATATATCATAACATTAACATTATCGATATAAATATCGACTTTGGACAGCCTGTGAGTAGCGAACCTTGTTTGACATTTAGAGTAGCGAATGTTCTAGAGAAATGTATACAATCTTAACAAAAGATTATGAACTCTATTTTCTGAGAAATAAAATTGAATTTGAATAACAAACGTACGTAAATAATAGACGAAGCCACATGTTTTTGTATTTATTGAATTAAAATACAAAATAATACTTACCGGTGGTAGGAAATACCTCCATGTGAAATATTTTTTTTGTTGCTGTTATTTCTGCAGCTCAGTACAGCACAATACGGCATTGTTTATTTAATAACCGATTTTTTATTCGCGATTCGAACGTTCAATTTCTGACACGGCCAATCACGTACTAATCATAAGTGCGCGTGAAGTATGAACTCCGCATCATAGTATCGGCGACACGGGAACGCCTACTTGCCATCTCCATTTACTCCGTGCATAACACCATTCGGCACACAATTAACTAACCGTTTGTGCGCTTTATGCGTATTGTAATAAAGGTCATGATAGATCAGTTTGCTCTACTGAACTCTAACACCTCAGCCACGCACAGCATGTAAGCCGTGCCCGAGTCCTGTACACCGGCAGCGTGAGCGCCCTTCAACGTCACTCGACTTTAGCTGCATAACACCATTCGACACACAATTAACTAACCGTTTGTGCGCTCTATGCTTATTTTAATAAGGTTGACGATAAATTATTTTTTCTACTCATCGACTGTAAATTAAGATTACGTACACAAAATTATAATTATAAGTATACATTTACATCGAGTTTGCAACTTAACTATAATGAACTCATCATACAAAGCTGTAGGCTGCTGTAATTTTGACCAATCACGTGTCAGCAAAAAAGACATCAACGAGCGGCCACCTCAGGATCTGCACTTCGTTTCAGTGTATTTATTTATATCATCATTTATATTAGTTTACTTATTTATTGATTCATAGAATAGGTTGTGTAAAATACTATTGCTCTACTCACAGAATTAGATTTGGATAGAAGAAACAAGTTCATTCATTTGTATGGCGGCCGAGCGTGTCAGATTTTGTACTGAAGTTATTACTTGCCTATGATTTTAAATATGTCTCAGGCCCTTGAGTTTTCATATTTTTTTGTGTTGTTGCAATTAATATTACTTAAGGAGGCATTATTAATGTTTTTGTTCACTTCAACTTACAAAATTTGACGCCCGAAAGCTGCAAGCTGCGATTAAAGACGGACCACTCAGTAGATTTTACTGAGTTCATTTGACACGCTAATGATCTATGGTATATATGACATCTGTGGCTCTACTCAAGTCCTACCTCTTCAGCCACGCACAGCATGTAAGCCGCGCCCGGCTCGGCGGGCCCTGGATCCTGTAGACCGGCAGCGTGAGCGCCCTTCAACGTCACTTGGCATATCTCTCGACGGACTACCTTGTCGAACTTGGAGGTTTGGCCCACTGAAATAAAGGAGTAGTAAATTAATAAGTACGAGGAATAGTGAGAGGGTACTCGAAATAATTGCTTATGTGGAAAAAGTAGTCTGGTTTTAAATTAGATATTTTCTTTTTTTGTTTCATGGAGAAAAAATCGTTGCTTATATTTTTAAATGGTACATAATCGCCATCAAATATATTGTAGCATCCGGAGCGCTGAAAAATACCTGAATACGCCTCTATCGTTATGGCAATATAGGCGTGTTCAGATATATTTATAAACATGTGATCCGATGATTTTTCTGCTTAACGGAGTCGGCAGGCGGCAACTTAGTTTAGCGCAGCTGCCGGCAAAGTGCTGTTTATTTAAAAAATTTAAACATAAACTCTTATTGTATTTTTATAACGCGGTAATAGAATAATAATGTCCTTCAAAATGAGCAGCGTAATTATATACTAACATTTCTTGCATCTATCCTGCATCATGTCTGGGGTTTCGGTTTGTTCAACTCGAGCGACTTTGTACCCTTTTGACACCAGCGTATTGGCCATTCTCGCGTACGCGCTTTCCGGGAAACCGGAGTGAGCGAATTCACCCTGAAACAAAAATAAGGGCGGTTTTTTTTACTGGTTGCATTGTTTCATTGTCCAAAGGTTGTCTGGAAGAGATCGCTCTTTTTATGTTATGTTACCAACCGTGACCTCACTAATGGCTGCAATGGAAGACCAGCGCTGGGCTGTAATCAATGATTACAGCCCAGCAATATGCTGAATTGGAGACCATTTTGTGGCACTTACTTTATTTTTGTATTCTTGTTTTTTTTGTGTGTTTTAATGTGTATATTATGTTGTGCCATGAATAAATGTTTTTTCTTTCTTTCTTTCTTTAGCGATAAGACTGCCTGTTGTGTTACCTCTACCTTTAAGATTCTATGTTTTTTTGTTATTTTCTTTTTTATGTTACGAGGTGTGCAATAAAGAGTATTGTATTGTAAGGGTCACAGTAAAATCACCTGATCGCCTCCAATAGTTTCGACCAAAAGCACACACATGATCAGCCTGTCTCAGTACACTGCTGCACGTAGGCGTTCCCTATTAACTGTGCGTATAAGACACATTAGGAGGTAAATACCTGTAATCGCTACGCTGGGCAAGCGGAGAGGCGATCGCAGTAATGTGACTAGTATGATGTTGCCCATCATCCTTTATCAAAGAATGGTCAATGACACTTCAATCCTTTAGCAGACTCTTACGTTACCCATGGTAAGAGTTGGGGTGGTGACAAATGTATTCTTACTGCCACACACACACATCAAACATTGTAAATATCCCGTTTTAAGTCATACCAAGAAATAGTAACAACCTGATATACCAGTTGGTGTAGATTTAACTGTACCCTTTAAACAAAAATTAAGAGTAAACTAGTTCATTACATAGTTGTAATTATTGCAAGGTACCTTCATGTAAGAGAATCCAAGTTCGTTGACCCCAACTGCAGCGTCCATGTGATACAATTCGTAGAACTTGCCAACTTTGAAGAAGAGAACGCAATCGTAATTCGTTGTCTTCATCTGCCACCATTGACGATGAGCCTGGGTGAAATACAGGAAGAAATATCAGACAAATTAATCTACTGTTCAACCTCCCTGCTCATTATATTTTATTCACTACTGCCAATGCCGTCTTTACCTTAAGGGCACAAGGGGCACGTGCCTAGGGCCCCCATCTTCAGGGGGACCCGCAAAAGATCGACAACTTTCCTCACATTTATTCATTTATTCTCACGTTTACTTTCCTTTCGAAAGGGGCCCCAAAATCCTTGAATCCAGGCCCCCCCCCCCCTCCCCCATAGTTAAAGACGGCCTTGACTACTGTAAAGCTATAAGGATCCGACAGACAGGACAGGGTAGTATAAGTCAGGGTAGCCCTAATATTACTTTCAAATGGGCGGCTACACTAAGGTTTTGCCGCGCAAAACTGCTTAGACATTTTTATTTATAGTCATAAAAATCATATTTATACATGGTAACTATTACATGAAGAAACCGAATATTTCCGTTGAACTTGGTAAGAAGCACAACATGTTTTACAAATGCAGTTGAAATATTATCATGTCAAATATTATGCAATAGATACATTCCATATATCTTTACACATAAAAAATATATGAAAATATACAAAGATATATATTTGGAGCTGGGTTCACATAATATTATGGTTTTGGTATTTATATCCTCAGGAATATGCTGTTGCAATTATTAGATTTGTTTACTGTAAAAATCAAAGAAATGATAATTAGATTGATTAGTCAACAAAACAATGAAGAAGTCAATACATTCTTACAGGAGTCTGACTATTCATGAAGTCCGGAGGCACATAAAGAGTGGAAGGATTGTAGTCTGGGTGATCTGGCTTCCTCTTGTTGGCATCGCGAATCTTGTCTGGTCGGAGCCAATCTAGTTTGCAGTGAGTCCAGTTGCCATCATCACTGACTGGCAACTCGTTGGTAGTTGTGGACTCGGGAACTTTAGTTACTGGCCTGCATGGATAATTACAATATTAAAATCTAGGTGAATTAATGAAGTTTTTATTTTAATATGTATTAAATTGATTCAAATTTTGATGACTGCTTTGTTATGAGTATGACTGCTGAGAGACACCTGGAGTTAGACATTGCTACACCTGGAGTTTGGTCATTCTCCAAGTTTTTGCTTGCATCTAAACACTATCAAACCATACTAAATGTATGAAAACTTTGATGGAGGAGGCTGATTGCAGACACAAATTTTGAGAATGACCCAGTTATAGTTCCACCAAATTATAACAATAGAATAGAGGTAAATTATTAAATTAAATAAGTTTATACTTCACTCTGATTTCATTAGGTTCAAAGTTATATCCTTGGTAGGTTGATTTGCTTTTCCCATAAGATTCAAGTTGTGTGTCATCACATTTTTGTTTCATATAAGCTTACAGTAGACAGAAGTTTATGGTTGATAAATTGACAAGAGTAATATTTGAGTTCAAAATAATTAAGCAAATATTACCCATTAGCAGCAGGTTTCTTGGAGCTCTTGGAATTTGCCTTCGGTGACTGGTTGGCCTCATATTTAAAACTATCATTCAGTTTTTTCCCCAATGCTGTCTTCTCTTTTGGTGTTTCAATTGTGTTATCTACTAAACAATAAAATAATTAAAAAAAATATTAGATTAAACTGAACAAAACACATTCAATTCTTAAAACAATTGCTCCCTTATCACAAGAGAAAAGTGACAGTATGTGACAGGTGAGACAGACACATATATTATCATCGTGTATACCAGTAATTGGAGTTCGAGGCCAACGAAACTACGACAGATGCGTTATTGTCAAATCTGTCAAAGTCTCTTATGTCATTGTCAAATAAAGTTTTCAGGTTTCCACAACCTTTTTGTTATTTAATTTATTTATTTAAAATAATTCCTAATAAAAACATTATATACCTCTGTAATGTTTTTACGCCTTTCTGCTTAATATGGCTGTCACAACTAGGATTTTCTTAAAAACACGTAAATACCTAAAAACTTTTCTTTTCTCTTAACTAACATTGATATGACAACATTTTCTTGTAAAGAACTTAAAATTACCAGTGAACACAAACAAAACGTTAGATCTCTATGATAATTTAAATGGAGAACTATAGCACTGCCAAAGAAATTTGTAGGTCAAAGGAATTTTACGAATACGAAATGTGAACATAAAGCACGCTACAATGTATTATTCTGCAATTTTCTAAACGTATGCAGAAATAGGGTTTTAATTTATGTGTAGTTAAATTGCTGTACCAAATGTTATTAACACCTGAGGTGATACCAGCGCAATACCAACTTTGTTACTAATAATTGCGGATAATTCCGTTTTTATTAAAATATCTTATATTTACGTGAAAATAAGTAAATAATATTGTTTCTATAAATTAAAGAATTAAAATTACCAATAAATAAGATATGTCAACGTCTGTTTTTTAAAAATAAAGATTTACTATTGTATGAACATTTCATTGATGTGGCAATATTTTCGTATATTCGTTGGCCTCGAACTCCAATTAGTGGTTTAATTACAACAGTTAGAGACTGTTTATTATGCCTGCAAGATATTATTGTCTTACTGTTTTGCTAAGCCCACTTCAACGGCAACAACACATAAGGGTCTAAGTTCTGATCAAACCTTCAGCACTTTACACCTTATATGTTGTTGTGTCGACTTGTGCAAACACAGATCCTCAAGAAGCAAGTTTTCAATAGAATCTCACTATGGTTAAGTAAAGGAGAAAGAATTTGATGGTGCCATTTAACAGATCTTTGAGAATACTCAACTGAGTTGAGTCAAGGTTGATATCTATGTCAGCTTACAAGATAAAATATTTACCTTTATTTTCAGTATCAGAATCATCGGAGTCCAAGGGGTTGAGTCTAATCCTCTTCCGTTTTTTAGGGGCAATCGGCTCATCTTCATCACTATGGTGTTCATTTTTTACTTCTGGGGAAGGTGTGACTTGCCTCTCCCGTTTCTTACCTACAATTTTTTTTATCCTTTATTGGTTATTTTACTTTTCATACCATTGTATCAAGTAAAAGTGAGGTTTTTATGGATAACACGATATGGAACAAAGAGTGACTTAAGAAATATCATTCGAAGTAGGCATTAAGTTTAAACACACATATGCGATTATCAGAATAAATCCGAACGTATACTTACTCTCAATTTTCACTTCTATTTCTTTTTTTAACGAGTTCGGAGTTCCATCACCGTTTTCTGCGGCTTTCGGCTTTTTGTTAGCAGGCGGTGTTTTAGTAAAATAGTTAAACAAGGTATTTGAAGACCCAACGCTGTTGCGTTTGGACATTGTTAAGGTATGTATATATTATTCACTTGTGCTTTATTAGAATTACTGTGTCGATAGTGAAATCCTTTCTTAGAAAGCAAATAAAAGAACCTACATAATTCCTTTTGGCAGTTTTGGCGCAAAACTGAAGGAAATTTGAAGTATAAACTGTCAACTGTCACTGTCAATTATCAAGCGAGCAAATATTATTCCGACTCTATAAAATAACGTTGGAAAAAGCGCGGGAAACGTCGGTCTAGGCGGGTGTTTTATTTGGCTTTGAATTTTGAAAATTTATTTTAACTAGTTTAAAAGATCAGATTTGTATAATAGTTTGTATAATATTTCATTACTTATTTCTATTTATTAATTTAAGTGTATATAATCATCGATAGCTGGTAAGTTTCATTTTTATTCATCCATGGACCCTCCTGACGACCCAGGCGGGGGCCCGCCTGATGTCGGCTTCAATGTAACTGTTGATAATAGTTTTTCTAAACTACCTGATGAATCCAGCATGGATACTGACGGTTCTATGCGGGATGGAGAGCGTGCTGAACGTAAAAGGATGCGAGCTTTGCGCCATAAACTTTGCAAACACTGCAATAAGCGTCGTAGGAAGCATGACCCTTCGCGACAACAAAAGCCAACGGATTGTAACTGTAATGAGGCCGTTGATTCTACCGAGTCTGAATTTAGTAAAATAAGGGATAACATTTTTATTCAACCAGTTCTTCCAGCCATTCCACAAACTACCCCATCTCCCTCACAAAGTCCCATAAATGTTAATGTAGCTTCTGCCCTGCAAACCACCTCAAGTCCCTCTCAAAGTACTATTCCAGCAACACAAGATTCACAAATTATAAACCCATCCCAGTCATCAAGCAGAACTCTCTATGAGTCTTATGACATACAACCATTCACAGTACATATTCAAAAATAGCATCCTCAGAGTCCGACAATCCAACCCTTCACCCAGTGCAATTTGGTTATTTTGCTAAGAAAAGTGGTTTTCAAAATATAGTGAACGGTAGCGTGAAACGCATAGGTAGGAACAGACTTACAATGGCCTTTACAAATTATAAAGATGCCAATGACTTTCTCAGTAGTCAGTACTTGGCCACTAATAATTACAAAGCTTTTATTCCATCATTTAGTGTAACCCGAATAGGTCTTGTGCGTGGTATACCTACAGAGTGGACTCCGGAAGAAATTGTGGAGAATATTTCGGTGCCAGTTGGTTGTGGTAAAATATTAAAAGTAAGAAGGCTGAATTACAAGGTTCGCTTCAGCTCGCCTCCAGAGTGGAAGCCATCGCAAACAGTAGTGCTGACTTTTGATGGACAGGTTTTACCCAAACGTATTTTTATGTGCTACAATGCGATAACTGTAGACCTATACTCATACCCAACAATTCAGTGCTATAAATGCTGTCGTTTTGGACACACCAAACTTAAATGCAACTCGCGTCCCCGTTGTTTCAAGTGTGGTGAAGGCCACGCTGGAGATACTTGCTCTGTAGAGGAGGATTCTGTTTGTTGTTGTTTATGTTCTGGCAACCATTATGCTACTAACAAAATATGTCCTGAATTTGAAAGACAAACCAAAATTAAGTCATATATGGCACAAAACTGTGTCTCTTATGCTGAAGCAAATAGAGTATATGAACCAGTGTCAAAGTCGTTTGCTGACATAGCTAGAACTCCTCAGACAAGTTCTCCACGGGCATTTTTGGCGCCGCCTTCCCCATCGTCATCCAACCATCCGTCTACACCTATTAGGTCATATAAAAAAACAATTTTCATGAAACCTTCAGTAGCTCCAAAAGTAATTAGAGGCTATAATAAAGCAGAACACAACAATATCATAAGAGATTATGATGCACCGGCACGCGCCAATGGTGTAGCATTGTCTCAATCTTGCAAATCAGATGAACCCGTATACACTATCTCTGATATAATTACTCTTCTAACCGAACTTAATAACAAAAATAACATGTCTTCCTCCAATTCTTCAACCGTACAACGTCGCCCATCTATTATTGACACTCTTAAGGACTTTAACTCCAATTATGGCTCTCAGCCACGAAGTAATAATTCAGTGGAATTGCCGCAGCGCAATATCCAATAAAAGTGACTTGTTCCACTTGCTTAATAAGTATGAACCCCTTATTGTTGTCCTGTCGGAGACATGGCTTAGGCCGGAGTCTGTGTTACGGATTCCGGGTTTTTTTTTTTTTTTTTTGTGATTATGGCTTACTGCTGCCAGGGCACTTTGCCAATGTCAAGTATGTTCAGTGCCCACACTTAAAGCTGTGGAGTGCACCTATAATTTAGCCCAGATTTGGAATTTAGGGTTATATACATAATATAATAATAATTAGGTACTACAGTTATAAGAAAATATACATACTATCATATACTTATATTATTTTTATCGAGAAAATAAGCTAACATTTTCAACACATTAAAATCAGAGTAAGCTAATAGACTCTTTAAATTACAGGGAAGATCAATTTTGAAATTTTTGAGATTATATAATAAGTCATATAAGCAAACACGGTTTAAAGGACATTCGAAAAACAGGTGATCAACAGAGCCAGACTCATACCCGCATTGACAAGACGGGCTATCTTTGACCTTTATTCTATACAAAAACTCTGGAGAGCACACATGACCCAGCCTTAGGCGGATTAAACAGCTAGTTATCTTCTTTTTGAATTTCAGTTTGAAAAACCAAGGCTTACGGTAAATTTTTTGCTGGATTTGGAAAAATTGCAATGTGTTATTGGTTTCCCAAAGATCAGACCAATCAATGTACAGTTTTGTCGAGGAGACTACATCTAAATCGCTACTGAAACATTTGAAAGAAGATTTATTGCCATTTATAACTGCATCCTTTGCAGCGCTGTCAGCTATTTCATTACCATGAATGCCCTTATGACTCGGAATCCATGATAACTGCACTTCTAAATTTAACACATGACAGGCAAACAGGGCTTCTTTAATAATGCAAACAACCGTGGATTTGGAACAATTTTTTATAGAGTTACAGGTAATCGCCTGAATGGAGCTTAAACTATCTGAAAATATAACTGATCTAGGCACCTTGTGCTCTATTATATATTTAGCTGCCTTTAATATAGCAACGCATTCTCCTGAGAAAATAGAAGTAATTGATGGGAGCTGATATTTGTGAATCGATTCCAAATTGTCATGGACAAATGCACAACCAACCAAACTATCATTAATTTTGGAAGCATCAGTGAAAAATAAATCCCATCCAGACCATTTGTTTCTTACAGCTGCCAAAAACTTTGAATTGATTTCAGATGAGTTACGGTCAACGCCAATGTTAACTGATTTCTGTTGGAAAGTTAGGGCAGCAAAAGGAACTGTATAAATAGGAAGCTTAGAAAATTTGTGTATATCCACATCTATGCGATTTAATCTGGTTAAACTAGTAATGAGGTTCGGTTTTGGCTTACCAACCCATAAACGATTAGTATCTACACGATCATTTAATAGCTGCAATTTAAGGAAGAGGGGGTGATTCTCTAACTGAGAATGTGGCAAACCTCTTTAGGTTGCTTACTACCGCCTGCGAGACGCTGGCGGCTAAGCTGTCATTTTTAAGACTTTATGCAATATGTTATAATCTAGGAATAATCTGTTTTTCTGGATGATATTAGTTGTTAATGTAATTAATTTAAATATATTTTAATACATTTACTCAGTTCAAAATAAGTTTCATTATTGATCCCGTCAAGTCCCACAACTGGTGTCAAAAGTGTCAAAAGCAACAGTATTATAACATGGACCGCCGATTTAGAAGAAGCTTTCAATGCTTGTAAACAGAGTATTGTTACCGCTGCCCTATTAGCACATCCCGATCCACGAGCGCCATTAGCTATTGCTACTGATGCGTCTGATTTTGCCATAGGTGCAGTATTGCAGCAAAAAGTGAACGGTTCTTGGGAACCACTTGGTTTTTTCTCCAGAAAGTTAACCCCAGCCCAAACTAAATATAGCGCTTATGACCGGGAGTTACTGTCAATTTATGAATCGGTAAAGTATTTTCGACATATGGTCGAATTGAGACCGTTCTTTATTATGACTGATCATAAACCGATAATATCGGCATTCAAGAAATCCCATGACGCCTGTTCGCCTCGGCAGTTTAGGTACCTAGATTTTATATCACAATTTACCACCGATATCAGGTACATTGCTGGAGAAGAAAACGTTGTTGCCGATGCACTGTCTAGAATTGACGCTGTAACTGACGGACTAGACTTAAATGCCTTAGCAGCATCACAAGCTTCGGATACAGAACTCCAAAACTTAATTGTTACAGGTTCATCTCTAAATCTTAAGCAGATAACATTTGGCCAATCTAAATTATTTTGTGACGTGTCCGGGTCAGTTCAGCGCCTTTACATAACACCAGAATTCCGTAAATCAGTGTTTGACACTCTCCATCGACTAAGCCATCCAAGCGCAAGAGCTACTATTAAATTGGTAACAAAACGCTTCGTTTGGCCTGGGGTTAAAAAAGATTGCCGTAAGTGGGCACAAACTTGTGTTGCGTGCCAAAAGTCTAAAATTTCTCGACACGTTCACGCACCAGTTCACGACTTCGAGACCCCTTCATCGCGATTTTCACATGTTCATATTGATCTGATTGGTCCTTTGCCAAGTTCAGACGGTTATAGGTACTGTTTCACTGCAGTCGATAGGTTCACACGATGGCCTGAAGCAGTACCGATTGAAGATATTACTGCGGAAACCGTGGCTAAAACGTTTATTGCCACATGGATAGCGCGTTTCGGTTGCCCTGATAGAGTCACGACAGACAGAGGCAAACAATTCGAATCCCATTTGTTTCGTCAGATTTCGGCCTTCACCGGGTTTAACCATCTTAAGACTACCGCATACCATCCAGCTGCCAATGGACTAGTGGAACGATTCCATCGACAGCTGAAGGCAGCAATAATGTGCCATGCTGACGATTCCTGGACAGAGTCTCTTCCACTTGTACTGCTAGGTATACGCAGTGCCTGGAAGGACGATTTGTCCGCATCTACCGCTGAACTTGTTTATGGAGAACCCCTTAAACTTCCAGGTGATTTCTTCAACAATCAGAATTATGAAGAGCTTACAGACTATACTGATTTTTTAGCGAGATTGCGTCTACAAATGAAGAAGTTGCGACCTTCTCCTGTAGCACGCCATGGGACTTCCAAAATATTTGTATTCAAAGATCTGTTCACGGTTCCACATGTATTTGTAAGGCAAGATTTGGTGCGTAAATCACTTCAGCCACCTTATGCGGGTCCATATCAAGTTTTAGAGAGGAAGGACAAATATTTCATAATAAAAATTTCGGGAAAAGCTATTTCCGTATCTATTGATAGATTGAAACCTGCGTTCATTTTATCAGATAAGCCAGATAGTTCTAGCGATTCCCCAGTTTCTGTGGCTGTACCAGCACCGGACATAGTCAATCCTCCTCCTTCTATCGCCGAGCCTAAGAGGACCCGTTGTGGTCGTCGGGTTTGGTTTCCTTTACGATATCGACCTTAAAAGGTCTCGGGGGAGGCTGATGTGGCAAACCTCTTTAGGTTGCTTACTACCGCCTGCGAGACGCTGGCGGCTAAGCTGTCATTTTTAAGACTTTATGCAATATGTTATAATCTAGGAATAATCTGTTTTTCTGGATGATATTAGTTGTTAATGTAATTAATTTAAATATATTTTAATACATTTACTCAGTTCAAAATAAGTTTCATTATTGATCCCGTCAAGTCCCACAAGAAATACGAAATAAATATCGGTCCGCTAAATACTGTCGGCGAATTTTTAACGGAGGGTCAGCGCATTCTACTTGAAGCGCTCTAATTGGAGATGATTTCATAGCACCGGTAACTATTCTAAGAGCTTTAGATTGGATCCTATCCAATTTTTTAAATCCTTTTTAAAGCATGGTTCTAAAATAATAGAACCAAAATCAAGGAGGGACCTAACTAAGGCGTTGTACAGCAATTTCTGTGAATAAGGGTGGGCTCCCCACCAGCATCCAGATAGGGCCCGAATTATGTTTATATTTTTTTCGCACTTTCCAACCGCAGTTTTAATATGCTCCACCCATGATAATTTTGAGTCAAAGATAACTCCTAGAAATTTTACATTATTACAAACTGGGTCGCGTTTTATAAAGTTACAATTTACAATTTCGCTGTTTGCCTCTCTTTCTAACCAATATGTGAGTGCGTTAGAGAGGCAAACAGCGAAATTGTAAATTGTAACTTTATAAAACGCGACCCTGGAATAGCTTGTGAGCGAAATGAAATATTCACTTGGGGGCTGTTTCGAACCCTTGTGAATACCAGAGCAGCGCTCTTGGATGGTGATAAATCTAAACCATGAGCATCCAACCAAAGCCCTAAAGAATTAAGAGCGCAATTAATATAATTCGATGCGTCAGTGATGTGTCTGTGGATTGAGTATATAACGATGTCATCGGCATATTGTAAGATATTACAATGCTGATTAATTGATTGATCTAAGTCAGAGGTATAAATGCTGTAGAGCAAAGGACTTAAAACGGACCCTTGTGGTAGTCCTCTCCAAACTAGTTTCGGCTTATCACAAGCAATATTAGCTCTTAATGATATTGTCCTGCCGGAAAGGATATTATTAATAAATAAGACTACCTTTTCAGGTATCTTAATAGTGCGCAACTTTTTGCAGAGAACCGGAAGAAGGACATTGTCATAGGCAGCTGATATGTCTAAGAAGGCAGCAACTACCGATTTATTTTGCGTAAAGGCTAACCTGATATCTGTCGATAGGATTGCATGACTATCAGTAACGCTTCTTCCCTTTCGAAAGCCAAATTGAGTTTCTGAGAGGAAATCCGCATTTTCAACATACCATTCTAATCTGTTTTTAAGCATGTGCTCAACTATTTTACATAGAACCGAAGAAAGAGCAATAGGCCGGTATGAGTTAAAATTTTCAGCGTCCTTTCCTGGTTTAAGAATTGGTAGGATGATTTGATGCTTCCATGATACTGGAATGTCACCAGTTTCAAAAATGTTATTAATTAACCCTAAAAAGAAATCTTGACACATAGGGCCAGCTTTTTTCAAAAAGGAATAGACAATACCATCCGACCCTGGAGAAGAGTGAGATACTGCAGCCAACGTAGTTTTTAGTTCATCCAAACTGAAAATTTTGTCTAAAAGGTTATCGGAATTATTAAATGAGTACAAAAATGGAATGTCAAAAACGTTAGGGACCGATGGAGGAGCTAATTTGTTTAAAAATTCATTTGTCCAAGTAAAAGACGAGCCAGAAGCTGATGAAGGAGCAACACCCCTACGAAATCTTCGTATATTCTTCCATACAAACGTTGATGGAGTGGAAGGAGAAATAGATTCGCAGAACGATGTCCAGCCCTCCGATTTTTTTTTTGGATAGAATTTTTCTGCATTTCGCTCTAATCCTTTTAAATGCAATGTAATTCTCTATAGTGATATTATTGACATATGTCAGCTCTGCCTCATTCCGTTCCTTTACTGCAACGGAACACTCGTCATCCCACCATGGTTGAGAGGGTTTATTTTTACGGCTTAAAGTTGATACCTTAAGAGGAATCGACTCCTCTGCAGATTTGTGGATAGCTGAAACAAATGCCTCATTGACATCGTTTATATTTATATGGTTGGTTGTGGAAAGAGTCTGAATATTATTTTCTAAAGATGAAGAATATTTATCCCAATCTGCTTTGGCTAATCTATACCTCAGTAATGGAGGAAGGGATTCTGCGTTTTTATTTCCAGGGCATGAAATGAATATAGGGAAGTGATCGCTATTATGAGATAGGGAAGAAATCTTCCACGATAGTTGAGAGGCTAAATTTATAGAACATAAGGTTAAATCCACCACTGAGGAATTTTGATTAGGACCCGTCCGTCTTGTTGGACTGCCGTCATTTAAGCAACAAAGCTCTAATTTGTCCATTAAACTTAGTAAGAACCTGCCATTGCCATCAGTAGTTCCGGAACCCCAGCAAACATGATGACAGTTGAAATCTCCCATAATGACAACTGGTTTGGGAATGTCCTTAACTATGGCATAGAATTCTGACAAAGAACGAATAGAAGGGTGAGGAATATATACAGAAACATATGATATTTTATTAATAAGTGCCGCAACGATATAAATTTCATTAGAGTGTGCTGGAATTTGGATTATTTTAAAAAGAATTTTGTTTTTTATGAGAAGGGCAGACCCATCCCAACCATCCACCCTGTCATCTCGGAGGGCATGAAACCCCGGCAATTTGAAGAATTGCTGAGGTTTTAGCCAAGTTTCAGAAATTGCGAATATGAAGGGGACTATATTTGTTATTAAAAAACGACAGTTCAGATTTCTTATTTGTTAGACTACGCGCATTCCACTGGACTGCTGTATACATGCTGTAATTTTTTATTAATAATGAGACATATTGAATTGATTTTGGAGACAACGTGGTACGGTAAATTTTCTATGCTAAGGAGCGTTAGTAAGGTGTTTAAGAGAGTATCAAGAGTTCTGTCACTGGAAAGAGAGCTATCAATGGGAGAGTCGGTAGAGTCACGCATGACAGATGTCATTGTGACTGAGCTATCACTTGCGTCACCATTATTAGCTCCGCGGAGTGCGCAGCCATTCTGAGGAGCCGGGATGCGATAATTGTTAATTATGTCTTGATGGGCTTTTTTATCATATCCTTCCTGAAGAGGAGTTCTCGGTTTTCTAGTTAAAAGAATCGTTTTTTTTATAAGACGACGAGACAGTTTCAGCGTAAGAGCGTTTAGAAGTCGGGAACCGCTGAGACGCCTCGCTAAACGAAATAGCCTCTTCAGACATGGCGGCCTTGATCTTGTGTTGTCTATCAAATTCCGGGCAGGATTTATCTGTTGCAGGGTGTGAACCAGAGCAAAACAAACAGGTCGCATCATTGAATGATGTGCAAACCGAACTTAGATGGGGAAGACTACATTTAGAGCAACGAGGCTGGGACCTACAGTTTGCCATGACGTGACCGTATCTGCAGCATTGGTGACACTGGATGACTGGGAAATTGTATTTTTCCGTTAAAAAGGAATTATGAAATAGAAATACCCGTTGCGGAATTTTTTGTCCATCAACAGTGAGTACCACGGACTCCGTGGGAACCCACTCGTGTACTTCCCCTACCTTCTTTTTAACATTCAGCCGCCTGGCTTTTAATATCTTTCCAAAACCTTCGGGGGTTGCGACACTAGACACAATCTCCTCATTGGTCAGATCTTTAGGAACCTTCCTGATAACAAATAATCTGCAAACGTTGAATGAGGGTATGAAAGCTAGGTACCGTGAGCTCTCCTCACTGCTAAATATGTCTAAGGACCTGTTTGCGTATAGACCATGTGAAAACTCCAAACTAATACGATTCCTGCCAATTTTCTTAATTCCACCTTGAACCAAACCTTTTATATTTTTTTCCCATACGTATTTCCCAAATTTTACTGGGTGAAGAGATGGGCTGTTATTTATTTCGCCTGTCGAGTCCGTTTTTAATTGAATGTGGACCACGAAAGGTCCACTATCATTGTATGTGTAACACTGCCTCCCGACGGGAGGCACCGCTGACGCCTGGGGTCTAGTTGTCTTTTGTAGCTTATTTTTAGTAAGGTCATCAGTGGCTACATAGTTCAAATTTGTTGCTGATGATCTTTTAAGTGACCCCGTGCGCGGTCTAGCTAAAGAAAACTCTTCGCTGTCGGAATCTGGGAAAACAGTCGCGGTTTTATTTGCCTCGGATGGACTTTGAGGAGTATTAATTTCCATATCTAAAGGATCGCCGGCCGGCCCTGGTGATGGGCTTGTAGAACCCATCACCCCGCCGGCCCCCACGGGATGTCCCGAACCAAACAAAATATAAATTAACTACAACAAAAATAAACAATCAATTAATTAACTACCCCTATTTACATAAACTACTCCCTAAAATAACTAAAATAAAATTTTTTCTCCAGAAATATTTTCAAATGACGTTACCCGTCCCGCACTCCACAGAGAACCCAATCCAACTTCGGACTCGGATTCCGGGTTATGTCATTCTCCGACATGACAGGTCTGACGGCTATGGCGGTGTGGCCATAGTAGTCAGGGATACCATACCATTTTCTTCTTTTCCCCTTCCTATTTTTAGCGACGACATATCTGTCGTTGCTGCACTTGTAAATAATATTTGTATAGTTTCCATTTATTTTTCTCGCCCAAATGTAAATATTTTTTCCCAATTAAACCGTTTATTTTCTGCTCTACCAAAACCATTCTTAATATTAGGAGATTTTAATTGCCAACATCAGTCTTGGGGTAGCTCTAATTCGAATTGGTTTGGGGAGCAATTGCTAGATTTAATTGATACACATAATATATGTATTTTAAACACGGGTTTGCCAACCAGACAGACTGACCCGGCCCAAGGAGCCAGTGCGCCGGACTTATCTTTATGTTCTACAGATTTGGCTTCTATTCTATATTGGGAACCCCTTCTGTCTTCTTATGGGAGTGATCATTATCCTATTTTAATAACCTTACCCTTTTCGAAGTTTGCTACTGAGCCTCAACCGCCTCGTGTTAAATATAACATAAATAATACAGACTGGGAGATTTATTGTCAAGCAGTAGAAAACAAGTTATCAGCTTGTCATATGGGAAATGATCAAATTTCTGCTGACTCCTTTTCTAAAATACTCATAGAGGCTGCTGACGAGACTATAACTAAAAATTCTGCTAAAAAACGCCATATTCCGTCCCCTCCTTGGTGGGATCATGATTGTACAGTAGCGATTAAAACAAGAAAAGGTGCAGAAAAGAAATACTGCGCAGAGATGACTACTGAAAATTTCGAACTTTATTTACAGTCTGTACGAGAATGTAAGAAATTATTTAAGAAAAAGAAATTTGAAGGGTGGCGATCTTTTTGCACAAATATTAATCCAAACGTCAGTCCGTCTGAGGTCTGGCGTAACATACGTAGATTTAGATTTGTATACAGGGTGGTCCAAACCTTGACGTCAAAAAATTTTTTTTAGATTCCTCACGTCATGAGCTATCAGAATATACCCCATGTATGTTAGCCGATTTTTTGTAGTTTTCGAGTTATGAATTTTTGAAATTTTTTTTTTTGAGATTTCTGGAATGAAGAAATTTATTAATAAAAAAAAACTGTGGGGTTTTTAAATAGTTTCATTTTGTAAAAGTATAACTACAAATAAAGCATTTACTGACAAAAAAATTAGCGTCCTCACTTTGATACAAGTAGGATAGAAAAATACCAAATTCAAAATTTTACGCTAAAAACGCATCAAAATAGCATAAATGTACGTAAATAAAAAAAATAAAACATATCCCAAGGATTTTTGGTAATGTAAAAACTGCCCTAGACCTTAAACCTTCGTAAAAGCAAAGAAAAAGTGATACTTAATAATGAGGATTTTTCGGAGTAGTCGGTCAAATAAACTTTAAAAAAAACTTCTAAATTTTTTATTTAAAAATAAAGTGAAATTTCGTCTGTTTTGTTGTTTTTATCAATAAACAAAGACAGAAAATACCACGAAAACTCAATTTGTGTAGTTATTCAAGTCATTTTTTACTACTCTAAAATTTTAAGTTTTTTTAAGTTTATTTGACTGACTACTCCGAGAAATCCTCATTATTAAGTATCACTTTTTTTTTGCTTTTACGAAGGTTTAAGGTCTAGGGCAGTCTTTACATTACTAAAAATCCTTGGGATATGTTTTATTTTTTTATTTACGTACATTAATGCTATTTTTAACGTAAAATTTTGAATTTGTTATTTTTTATCCTACTTGTATCAAAGTGAGGACGCTAATTTTTTTTGTCAGTAAATGCTTTATTTGTAGTAATACTTTTACAAAAGGAAAATATTAAAAAAACCCAATAGTTTTTTTTTATCAATAATTTTCTTCATTCCAGAATTTCTCAAAAAAAATTTTTTCAAAAATTCATAACTCGAAAACTACAAAAAATCGGCTAACATACATGGGGTATATTCTGATAGCCCATGACGTAAGGAACCTAAAAAAAATTTTTTGACGTCAAGGTTTGGACCACCCTGTATAATAGCCCCTCCCCGAAAATGTCTGTTTCATTAGCAGACCAGTTTATGGATCGACTCGCTCCCCCATCTGCCTCTCCCCATAATCCTGTAACCTCTAACATTCCTCTCTGCATTTCCGATAATCTTTCTGGACTTAATGCTCCCTTTTCCCTGCTTGAACTTAAAGGAATTTTAGGACGCTTAAAAGACACAACTCCTGGTGAAGATTCAATACCATACTCGTTTATCAAAAATCTTAACGATAAAGTCCTTCTCATTTATTTAAAAGTTATCAACGCGATTATGATCTCGGGATGCATACCTCTGGCATGGAAAACTCAAACGGTTATTCCTATACTTAAGCCAAACAAACCACCCAGCGAGCCGTCCTCATACCGTCCTATTATTCTCTCGTCGGTGTTGATCAAGGTTGCGGAACATTTAGTGAAAAATCGCCTCGAATGGTTTGTTAAAAGTCGTAATCTCCTAGCAAATTCTCAGTTTGGCTTTAGGAAAAGCAAGAGCACTTTAGACAGTCTTAGTATCTTTACTACGGACATCAGAATTGCTTTTTCTAATAATCATTCTGTAGTCGCAGCTTTCTTAGATATCAGCTCAGCTTATGATAATGTTTTAATACCTGTTCTTAAAGAAAAACTTATCGATCTGAATATACCCATTGTTCTAACAAATTTTATAATTAATATTCTTAATGAGAGACATATAAAACTTTCGATTGATAATGTTTCGTTCATCAGAACTGTATGGAGAGGTTTACCTCAGGGGTCGGTTCTTAGCCCGTTATTATACAATATTTATACGCATGACTTAGAACTTAGCTTGAGTGGATCAGCCGATGTATTACAATACGCAGACGATTTACTAATATATAAGTCCGGCCCATCGATTGAATCTAATTGCCGTTCATTAACATCTAAACTCTGTTTGTTAGAATCCTGGCTAGACCGTAATGGTTTAGAGTTATCCGTATCAAAAAGTAAGGCTGTTTTATTTTCTAGAATGCGCAGACCTCCTCCAATTGACATCAAGTATAGTAATGCTTCTATCCCTTCTGCTAACTCGGTTAAATTCCTTGGAGTCACACTAGACTCGAAGCTTACTGGTCTGCCACATTGTGAAACTATTATTGCTAAATGTGAGCGTAATTTAAATATTTTGAAATGTCTAGCAGGTGTATGGTGGGGTGCTCACCCCCTTTCTTTAAAATTAATTTATAATGCCTTAATTAAAAGTGTTCTCGACTACGGTACATTTTTACTAGAACCGGGTAGTGTCTTTGCTTTTAAAAAAATAGACAGCATTCAATATAAGGCATTAAGAATAATTTTAGGAGCCATGAAATCGTCCCCAATAAATTGCATGCAAGTTGAATGTGTGGAACCACCTCTGAATTTAAGACGACAATTTTTAGCAGATAAATTCTTATTCCGTTCTGTTCAATTTTCTAATCATCCTCTATTAAATAAACTTTCGGATCTTTCCAATCTCACTTCAACATGTAATTATTGGCGAAACAAAGAAAAGCCTTGTCTTATCAAAAGTATAAAGAAATTTGAAGCGATTGAAGCTCCTACTTACCAAACCAAAGTTGCTCCTTTGTTTAACTCAAGTTATGACTGCCTTACCTTACACCCTGATATACACCTAAACATGGGTATTAATACATCTGACCACCATCAAAAATTAACTTTTAATTTTGTTGTAGATACTAAGTGGCCCCAATGGCACCGAATATTTACAGATGCTTCCAAACACTCAACTAATGGCTGTGTTGGGGTAGGTCTATACCACTCGCAATACAATATTCATCAAAAGATAAAACTCCCCCCCGAATCCTCAGTATTCACAGGGGAATGTTTCGGACTTTTAAAAGCTGTTGAATATGTTTTGCTATTTAAATTAAATAAAACTGTTATTTTTTCGGACTCATTAAGTGCTCTCCAGTCCTTAAACCGTTATCCGTTCGGGACACGTAATCAGTTCCCTATAATAATAGAAATTAGAAAATCGCTACTATTATGCTCATCGAAAAACCTTTCAGTAGCCTTCGCATGGGTTCCAGCTCATTGCGGTATATCTGGTAACGAGAGAGCTGATGGGCTTGCTAACGACGCTATAGCTTCCGGAGATCGCTTCCCATACAAAAATTATTCCCATGACTTGGCCATTTTACCCAGAATTTACCTTAGGGATGCTTGGAATGACGTATGGACATCAAATAGCTCAAAAGGTCGTCACTACCGTTCTATACAACCTACTATCCCAGTGAAACCTTGGTTTTCTAAACTCAGACTCGGTAAAAAAGTTACATCAATTTTATCACGTATGCGCTTGGGTCATGTTTGCTCTCCGATGCACCTTGCCAAATTAAAAATTATTAATAGCCAATCTTGCCAATGCGGGTACTCTGAAGGCGACTTAAACCAAATTTTTTTAGCATGCCCTCTAAATGATCGTTCATCTTTTCTTGAAAAACTCACTTCTCTTGATATCCCATTCCCGCTTTCCATCCCTATCTTACTATACTCACTCGATCCTGATATATACAAAATTCTTTCAGATTTCATTACATTGAATAGCATCAAAATTTAATCCTATGTATTTTTTCATAACTCCTACTTTCATCCATTTATCCCATTACCCACTGATCTTTTAATATCCTTTACCAAAATTCCGTTTGTCCCTTTTCCGTAAATCTATCCCGTTTCCCCGTTTTTGCAACTCGGGCCAAATGCACAAACCGTGCGAAGGCCGGAACAAGAAAAAAAAAAAAAAAAAAATAACGTTGAAATTCCAAGGTTCAAAATTTGAAAAACATCCAAAGTTAAACACTATCGGAAAAACTATTAGCCTCAGGCGCGGATCCAGGGGCGGGCAATGGGGTCACTTGCGGGACCCCCCAGCCCCTCCCCCCTCACACTGGACTTATGTATGGCTAGATGATGTTTGAATTATAAAATACTATTATATCATAGGGCAGTGACAGTGCCCCTTAACGAAGTCCTGGATCCGCGCCTGGTTAGCCTTACCCTCATATTACTAATAAAATAAGTAACACAATCTGGCAAGTAACATGAAAAAAATCAGTACAAAAAGGCTTCAAACCAAAGCTTCAAACTACCTATAGAAAAAAAATCCATCTTCATGGTTTCATCGTAGAGACAGACACCATACAGTAGGTGCGATTAATATGGGTTCCAAAGGACATTGTCATCATCATCATATCAGCCGAAAGATGTCGAGTCCTGGACATAGGCCTCCCCCAAAGAATGCCACAATGACCGCTCCTGCGCCACCTGTATCCAGCGGACTCCTGCGACCTTCACCAGCAAGGTCTACCCATGCTGCCCACTGCCGCTTTGGTTTAGCGATTCTGGTTGGCTACGGATGGGCTCCTTTTTTAATGCGATCTCGCAGAGACTCATATTGTAGCCCTATGGGTGACTTAAAGCCTTCTATGAGGCCCATTGTAAGCGACCACGTTTCAGTACCGTATGTTTACATCGCACATTGTACGTATAACGCATACAGTAAAAGCCCCTTTTTGGAGACACACACAAATAGCCCTCTGCAACTGAGGTGCCATAGCTCAGACGTATTTTCAACTTTATGGTGTTAATAATAAGTCACATGTCACGTCACTGACAGTGACAGAGGGATAGTTAATTTCATTCAGCGCTAATCACGCAACGTATGCGTGATTTTGCAACGCCGCTTAGCCACTGATCACGCACATGTTGCGTTATTTTGTTTAGTCGATTATCTCCATCATTTTTAAACTTATGGACTTAATATTGTCCATTTGACATAGTTGAAACATGAGGCTAAAATACCTTATACATATGTTTAGTAAGATTAGAAAACATCAATTTATTTTTATAATTAAACAAATTGATATTGAAGTTACTTTTTTACAATGCGGATAATCCCACAATGTCGTAACAGATGTGCTTACCATAGAAAAAATCAACTACGAAAGACTCTGGTTGTCACGGGATTCGAACCCGCTGCCTCTGGATTGCCGGTCCAACGTGCTACCAATTACACCAGACGACCTTCCGTCGATCACAGCGAATTTTTCCAATGGTATTGTGAATCTAATCACTAGCGACATCTGTACGTAATGTTTCGAAGGTACTACAACCTTAAGCCACACTCCTAAGACGTATGCATCACATAATCGTCTGCAAGCTCGGCAACTCTACGCTGCGTTGAATTTGCTAGAGAGGGCGCTGTAATCAATACAAGATTAGAAAACATCAATTTATTTTTATAATTAAACAAATTGATATTGAAGTTACTTTTTTACAATGCGGATAATCCCACAATGTCGTAACAGATGTGCTTACCATAGAAAAAATCAACTACGAAAGACTCTGGTTGTCACGGGATTCGAACCCGCTGCCTCTGGATTGCCGGTCCAACGTGCTACCAATTACACCAGACGACCTTCCGTCGATCACAGCGAATTTTTCCAATGGTATTGTGAATCTAATCACTAGCGACATCTGTACGTAATGTTTCGAAGGTACTACAACCTTAAGCCACACTCCTAAGACGTATGCATCACATAATCGTCTGCAAGCTCGGCAACTCTACGCTGCGTTGAATTTGCTAGAGAGGGCGCTGTAATCAATACAAGATTAGAAAACATCAATTTACTTTTATAATTAAACAAATTGATATTGAAGTTACTTTTTTACAATGCGGATAATCCCACAATGTCGTAACAGATGTGCTTACCATAGAAAAAATCAACTACGAAAGACTCTGGTTGTCACGGGATTCGAACCCGCTGCCTCTGGATTGCCGGTCCAACGTGCTACCAATTACACCAGACGACCTTCCGTCGATCACAGCGAATTTTTCCAATGGTATATGTTTAGTATATTCTTCCTGTATTCTACTTTTTATAAACGCTAAACAAAAAGTAGAGAATTCAGGTTTTCGTAAATATTTTTTCATTATCTAACAACTGTAATGAAATGTAAATAAATATTTAAATGCAATATTACCATTTCCAGACAAAATATTACTATTTACGGTACTTTTGAGAATCACGCCAACGTGTTGTGATTCAGTGGGCGAAGCGTGTTGCATTTTGAGCTCTACTAGAATAACGAAACTCAAAAAAATATACATATTTAATATGGACCTTAGCCCGCCCATGTACGGTTTATTTTGGCGTGATTCAAAATGGTGTTTATATTCCTTTTAAGATTATAACGACTTTACAGGGGTAATGGATGGCGGTATGCAGCATTTATTTCTAACCAGCGAAATGACATGTATGTATGTTATACCGAAATATTTAAGTTCGTAAATAATATAAGGAATAAGGTATAGGTACAAATGTTTGATGGTTTTTGAGTTTTAGGGAACAGACAGATCTAGTGCATTTATTTAGATGTAGGTAAGTACATGTACACGTACAGGTACTATAAAAATACTTTAAATAAAGTTTTTATACTTGGTAAAACGGAAACTTTTTCTGCGTACATTATTTACTAATATACACACAGTGAGGTAGGTAGGTACAGTGAAAAGGACCGTGTATGCTTCAGTCGATAAACACACCCAAATGTCCTTATCTGTATGAAAACAAAATAGATACAATGGATGGCGGTGACTTTGTTGACGGCGTAAATTTAAAGACAGAAATTTGCGGCGACTTCAATGGCGAATAAATGGAATTTACACAAAAGATCCTTATCAGTTTAACCTTCCGATGTAGGCAGTTAAAGTTGACAACTGGTACCTGAATAAACCAAGACAATGGAAACGATGGATGGCGGCTACTTCTAATGACGATGCGCCTTTCAACAGATAAATGAAATTCACACGCAAAAGTTTTTATCTAAGTTGACATCTGGCATGTATGAAGACAATGCCGTCAATGGATGGCGGCGACTTTGATGACGACGTCCATTCATTTGAAAGTTTCAAAAGTCGGAATACCGATAGCATTAATAGTGACTCAATTCGTGGTTTAGGGCTTAGTACAGGTATATGATAGTCTTGGCGCGTTCTTTGACTATTGCGCATCTTTGTTTCGTGACCTTGTGTGTCATGTGTATTGTGATTCTCTTTAGACCTGGCTGTCAATTTTCTGACCCCGAACCTGCATTCACCTACTGACCTGGCTATGAACACTGATAACCCGAACACGCTTTCCACGATTGACTTGGCTGTGAACTCTTTATCTCCAACTGCACTTGCAATCAACGACTCAATTTTGAACATGGACACCGATTTGACTGCTCTAGGATTGGAGCTCACTGATGAAGAAAATTTATCAGAATATAATAGCGAGTATCATAATTATGGCCTTAAAACTTTAAAAATAGCATTACAATCTTTCACCAAAGTAACTGTTTCTGTAGCCTAATAGTTAATTAGCTGATAACGCCTCAAAGACAATGAAGTCCTTCATTTGGAATTGTTCAATTCAGGAAAAAGGCAAATTAATAATATAAAAATTCTATATCGTAAAATGTATTGCTTCGGGGTTTCTTCTTTTCGCAGTCGAATTATCATGAAAACTGCGTAAATATGGAGTAATCCAACTAAGTTAACTAAATAATTCCGAATCTTCGACAAACAATATACATCATATCATAATATATTAACTGCAAGCTCAGTGCAGTTTTTTGTGACAAAAAAATATTTTATTTATTAGATGGTGCGATAATAATGTTCAACTTAAATAAATAAATAAATAAATATATTGGGACATCTTACACAAATCAACCTAGTCCCACGGTAAGCTCAATTAAGGCTTGTGATGTGGACACTAGGCGACGATATATATAATAGATAGATACATATAGATACTTAAATACATAGACAACCATGACCAAGGAACAAATATTTGTGATAAATAAATACACAAATAATGCCCTCGCCGGGATTCGAACCCGAAACCTCCAGCTTCGTAGGCAGGGTCACTACCAACTAGGCTATGGAGGCTGACTAACTAACTAGCTGAATAACTTTTAGGTTAAGTGAACGTTATGTTTTACATTTCATGTATAATGTGTAAAAATGAATATATTATGAATAAATGCAATGTTAGCAAATTTATACTTTTTTATTTCATTTCCTAAGTACCTATACAGGGTGTTTGGCTAGCGCTGTCGGAGCTTTTAAGGGCTTAAATTACAATCAATTTCATCGATAATTTACCATACATTTTCTTTTTTTTTGCCGACGATAATTAAATGACGGCAATTTTAAAATTTCAAACAAACGAATGCGAGTGCACGTGGTATTTCTAGAATTATACATTTGTTATTGGTCCTATCTTAGCAAAAAAATCTCGTTAAGAGAGCTCATCAGATAAGCAAACTAATAAAGCTAATCATTTGACTCTTCTATTTCAACAAGGCCAAAAAAAATTTTTTTGTTAAAAATAGTAACAAATTCATCTTTATTTTACAATTAATTTAATTTTGCATGAAAACTATATCATTAAGATAGGTTTTTGGTGTTCCCGTTGTAAAATCTATAAACAAATGATTGTCAGCAGTGTGCTGACTAGTGAAGTGGCCGCCTTCCATCCTTCCAGTGCATGTTTGAGCACTTGTAATGCCTAAAGTACTTAAGGTATAACTGTAATTATGCTGTTATTTTTAGCTAACATTCTGTACTAACAAGTAACAACACCAAAAACCTATCATAACGGCCTAGTTTTCATGTAAAATTTAAATAATTGAAAAATTAAGGTGAATTTGTTAATATTTTAAATTAAAAAAAAATTGGCCTTGTTGTTGAAATAGTAGAGTAAAATGATTGGCCGTGTGGTGACGGCAGAAAGAATACATTTGTCACCACCCCAACTCCTCCTGCGGGTGTCGTAAGAGTCGACTAAGGGATTGAAGTGTCACTGAACATATTTGATTAAAGATTGATGATGGGCAGCAGCGTCATCATAGTGGACACATTACTGCGATCGCCAATCCGCTTGCCCAGCATGGCGATTATGGGCATTTACCTCCTTATGCGTCTATACGCATAGTTAATAGGAGAGGCCTACGTCCAGCAGTGGACTATCATAGACTGATGATGATGATGAAATGATTAGCTTTATTACTTAACGAGATTTTTTTGCAAGGATAGGACCGATAATAAACGTTTAATTCCAGAAATACCACGTGCACCCGTATTTGTATGTTTGAAATTTTAAAATTGCCGCCATTTAATTAAAGTTGGCACAAAAAAAAATATGGTAATTTATCGATGAAATTGACTGTAGTTTAAGCCCTTGAAAGCTCCGACACCGCTAACCAAACACCCTGTATAAAGTTAACTACATCACAAGTGAAATTGTGTTGATCATTTTTATACTCTGAGAGGTACTTATTATGTTGGTTATAATTAGGAACAATTTTGTGAGTACCAACCCCGATATCACAAAAATAAATCATCTGTTAAGTATAAATTGTGCAGATATGATTGAAATTTATAAAACAGCAGACATTATTTCGCGATGACAACTTAGAGTGTAAATAGCAAATAAAATTTCACCCCATCAGATATTTATTTCATCAAATAAATATCTTAGAATAGTTTATTAAATAATTTCATTGGTTAAAGTAATTTCCGGCATAACGCCATCCAATATGTACAACACCACGGGCGCGCGATACTGTGCGCCGCCGAGCCACTGAGTAACGCCACTTGTGCGTGACTCTGCAATGGCAAGTTTGAATGTATGGTAGCGCGCCGTACTTGGATCGAGAGTTCGAGCGTCGCCCTGAATGGGTTAAGGGCCGATTTTTCAATCGCCAGGTAAATATATTCGTCAGAATAAAATATCTCCATCCTTAATGACAGTGACAGCTGACATTAATCGGACAGATAGCGTTTATCTGGCGATTGAAAAATCGGCCCTAAATATTATCATATATAAGTCCAAATCAACATCTATTTACAACGTCAGCCATTTCACTGTAACCACGTCAACACTAGAATAGTGCATGCATACCCAATGCATACCTACTCTAATGCCATAGTAACATAACAACACACTAACTGATTTAGGTTTAAATTTCTTTATGTTAATAGCAAATATTGTTTAGTGTAAAAAGTTTTGTACAGAATAAACACATTCATTCAGTTTAAATTATATATTAATTTACCTTATAAAATAATTATAGCTAGTTTTGGTGTTAAATGGCAGTTTTTGCCATCGTGCGCGACAACCCCAGAATTCAATATTATTTTAATTTTGTTTGTACTTTAGAATACAAAAGTATAAAACTAAATATTCGGAGGAGGAATGTCTTAAGATCGTATTTAATATCAACATTATGTTCAAGGATAATCAAACTCATTAATCTCTTATTTTTAGAGTAAAATGTAAATACATATTTCATATTTAATAATAACAGGTTTGTATTTTGTTTATAAAATACATTGCTTAAAAATAACAGTGATGGTCGTAGAGATAAATGGTGCCAAATTTACATGCACACAATATTGTCTTTCCGTAATAGTTCTAAATGTAAACATAGCTATATCGAGAGGGCGTGTTTTTTCATATTCATAAGTCATAACAAATCAAGTTTGTTATAATATCATTTGCCAAAGATTAAATGTAAAATATGTAACTTATTTTACTTGGCAAACTAAAAATTAGCTTTTAAGTATACATACATTACGTCTAAATGGGTACAAACAATTACAATAAAACAAAATAACATATTTATATAAAATAAATGGATTATTTATGTAAATAAGATTGTATCTTTTAAAGTAACACATCACTACAATTTATAAGATTAAAATAAAATATTTAAAATAATTTTTACATATCTCAAAATAATGATTGAAATATTGTGCAAGCACTTTTATTATTTATTATGTACCTATTTATGTAAAATAATCATAGTATTGTCGTTAAATAATTGTATGTAAAAGAATAAGTATTTTATGCAATTCTTATTCTGTGGCTAACACTCTTACTAATAATCCTTTTCATCAGGCATATAAAAGGAAAGGACAGATAATATTTCTCTGACATTATATTTTAATTTATTCGGGAATGGGGTGAAACAACCCCTAAATTTATTTTAATGTCACCACAATCATAATCTATTTGTGAGAGCTGCGAAATAAATATTCACAAATATAGTAAAAGTACGAGTGCCTGTCGTAGGCATAATTCATCTTCAATCTTATGTCATTAAGTCATTATAACAGAAGTGACAGATTGGTGTCATCAATTGGGTACTAAGGTGTCGGGCATTGGTATGTCTAGCTTTAAATTATCTGCTCTACGAGTAGTAGAGTACTTAGTTTACGTGCAAGCTTAAGGCTAATCCAAAATGATTAAAGACATGCATTTTCTGTGGTAAAATTTACTCAAAAACGACCTTCAATGTAATGTCAATAGTCAGTTTGTTTTCTATTAATATAACCCCGAATGGAAACAGATCGCAGCTCTTACACATCTATCTAGTCTGGTCATCTAATCTTGTCACTAAAAAAGGCATGAAATTCAAATTGTCTATGAGCGTCTGAGTCCCTGCTCCCGGAGCCGATTTTTTTTAAATTTAAATTTCCCGCCTCTCTTGCGACGATATACGTTTCTCAGCCATTTACATTATAATCTGTGGCTCGGGCACAGACAACGCGATGCTTTTATGTGGCAACACCTGCCCACCGTTGACATAGAGTTCGTCCTTGACTATTACGTCTTCTCCCAGCACGGTGCAGTTTTCCATGCGCACCCAGCGGCCGACGACGGAGCGCCAGCCGATGATGCAGCTGTCGAGCCACGCGTGTTGCCGTACGCATGCGCTGCGGAGGATTGTACTGCGTTTTATGCAGGCGCCTGGAACATTAAAGTATAGATTATCCCAGGGGTTACAAAGTTAATTATATACACTTAATTTTAAATGTAGACAGATTTTTTATGTCTTCAGTGATATATTTTTACAAATAACGCAACTTAAATGTGCGCACAACTTTTAATTTTCGCGCCAAATACGCAATGACGAATCGGCCGGGAGCCGGCCGCTCGGCACTTGGGGATTTTTTAGATCGGCCTGGAGTTTTTTTTTTTTTTTTTCTTCTTTATGGACTTAAGGGCGATGTTGCCCGTAGCCAACGTCAAGTAAAAGGGTAGGAAATAGGACGCGGGAAAGGTATAATAGATTATCGGAATTTGGAAAAGGTGGTCAAATCAGGTATAAAGGTATAGGATATGATATAATAGGATACAAAATGATAAAATATATAAAAACTATATTTTTATGTCGTTATGAAGGATAAACCGGGCTAATAAGTTATATACGTCAGGATCAGGATTAACAAGCAAGGAAGGAATGTCTATTGGAAGGGGAATGTGTAGGGATTGCAAACTTTTCATGAAATCTGATCGATCATACAACGGACAAGATAAAATAATATGGTTAATATCAGCCTCCTCAGCACCGCAATCACATCTAGGATCGTCTACTATTTTAAATTTGGCTAAATGAGAAGGGGCGCAAGTATGGCCCAATCTCATTCGAGTCAAGCAAGATATTTCACGTCTGTTAAATTTTTTATTACGAAACCATGGTTTGTTAGGGATATCGCTTTGAATTTTAAAATGATAACTTCCAGTTTCCAAACTGCTCCAAAACCAAAAGAACTCCCAACAAGACTTGAGATATCTTTCGGGGAGCAATAGCAGATCATGACAGTAGTTTTTATACGGATATATATCACCAGAAACAACAGCATCCACAGCCAACTGGTCGGCTCTCTCATTGCCAGGAATTCCACAGTGACTTGGCACCCAAACAAAGTTTATAATGATACCTTTTTTTTCACACTTGAACATCAGGTCCCGGATATCATACAAAAGAGGTAGGGCCTGCTCCCGGTTCTCTCAGTACCGGGAATTTCCCGGTACTCCCGGTACCGAGAGAACCGGTACTGAAGATAATGTCCCGGTTCTTTCCCGGTTCTATGTTAAATAATCAAGATGCGTGTTTTTCAGATCTGTGTTGTGTATTAACAAATATAGAGATTATGTTTTTAACTCTTATGTAGCTGTGATCGTGTAAAGCACACGAGTGCTTTTGTGTATATACATTTATTTATATTTAAAGTAGAACATTT